>WNWU01000032.1:16965751-16982437 GCA_012654045.1 Ptyas mucosa | reverse complement strand
GAGTCTTGAGTCTTGAGTCTTGAGTCTTGAGTCTTGAGTCTTGAGTCCTGAGTCTTGAGTCTCTCTCTCTCTCTCTCCCTCCCTCCCTCTCTCTCTCTCTCTCTCTCTCTCTCTCTCTCCCTCTCCCTCTCCGTCTCCATGGCAAGTGGCTAGCCCTTGCCTCTTTCCTAGGGCTGAGAGAGAGAGACTGGCTCAAGGCTTGTTCCTAAGGCAGGAGAAGAACTCAAAAGCTCCCTGGCTTTTAACTACTATACCAAGCTGGCTTTCTTCTCAAGAATTCTAGTAAAAAGTAATTTAAGCTCATAAGATTCTATAACCCAAATTCCAAGGCTGTTTTGTATATGATTACAGTTTAGGACATTATACACCAGTTTATTGCATTTATTGTTAAACTCTGTTAATTTAGGTAATAGGTAATCTGTAAGGACATTGCTTTATTTGTATCTTTTCTTTTCTATATACTGATGTCTCTTTTCTTCTCTTCTTATACTTCCCTCCATGTCTTCCATATTATGCCCTATCTTTCTTATAAAGAACGGGCCAATTAATCTCTCACTTACTTTAGTGGATGCAAGTAACTATCATTTGATCACATGACTTTGGCTAGGCCCTCTTCAGAGAAGTTCTTATGGTACTTATTATCCTTCCATCACCAAGTAAACATATTTTAATCTGCTCAAATTTTCTATTATACCAATAACTTCTATATTTATTTATTTTATTTTATTTGTATCCACTTTTATTATTTTTTCAAATAACTCCAGGCAGTGAAAGTATCCAATACACTTTCCTCCTTCTATTTTCCTCACAAGAGTGACTGGCCCAAGATCACCCAGCTGAATTTTGTGACTTTATGAGCCACCCTGGGAATTTTATTAAGCTTTGATAGGTTTTAAAGGAATAATGAAGTATCTAACGAGTTTAATAAAATAAATAAATAATGAGAACTAAATTCCACAGTTCCACCATGTTTTATATCTGTGTTTCTTTCTAATCTCAGATGCATTGCTTTGACTTTCAGATGTCTTTAAGTGACATTTGCAGTGATGTTTCAATATTTGGGTGACTCCGCATTGCTTTTGTATGCTTATCATCAAATGCCATCTTGTATTCCCTTTGATCATTTCTACAGTATCCTCCCTAAATCCAAATCTATCTTGGACCAGATAAGTTTAGAAGAAGAAACAAGTTTATCTTTTGTTCAGTCATCCTCCCATTGCTAATCTGAGAAGGTACTTATGTTATTTGTTACAAAATCTGTTCAGAAGGTTTGCTGCTGACTCATCTGAAAAACGGGCAAAAAAGAAATCCCCAGTAATCCCTAATAGAAGAGAAGTCATTCTGTCTGAAGTATCTGCAATTTATTTGGAAATACGGAGGAAAGTCATAGTGTTCTTCTAGGATCACGGTTTCAGTTCTGGGAAGAATAGAGCTGTTCGTTTGATCTTGTGCAGAATTTTGTCTACACTGAAAGTTTTATGGTGTCTGAACACAATGTTGGTTATTGCAGAAATTTAAATGCCTATCTATAATATGGGAGTAGGGAGAAGAAAAGATCAGTGTATTTGAAAAACAACAACAACACACAAGTGAGCATGGTGACGAGAGCTCAAGAATTGTATGTAACAGTTGGAAAAGAAAGACAAAAAATGGGGAGTGAGGTAGACTTTAAAAGCTTTATGTGATAATTACGGCTAATTGGAGCCCTACATGGGAACTGCTCTGATTTGTACACTGGATTTCATCCTGATTTCTATTTCCGAAGTTATCCTGGGAACTATATTTTCACAGAGGGACTCTGAACACCTAACAATTCCATGGACTCTCATTGAACAGCAACTTCTTTGTGGAGAAGCTTTTGCAGAAAAACATATCAAATTAACATAAATGGTTAGGGAGAAATTGCAATCCAAACATAATAAGCAGCGGTAACCTAAGTATCTAGAACAGAGTCTTCAGAACAATGCACATTAGAAGTTATACTTACAGTAAAGAAACCTTTTCTTCTTCTTCTATTTCCTATATAAAATCGAGTTCCTGTCATAGTCAAGAATGTTGGAAAAGTAGTATCTGCAATCCTAAAATAAGTGAAAAAGGAAGCTTATGTGAATCCAGGAATGCTAACTATGAAATCAAATACAGGACAAGAGCATTCTGATTTAAAACTCATTTGTGACTTAATTTTCTAGCATTAAGTTCAGTCTTCTCTCTTTCTGATTCTCTTTGCAATTCTTTCAAAGCTCACGTGAAATGTGCATTTCATAATGTATTCATTTTTATATTTGCTTATTCAAATATATATAATTTCATACAGAATGCATTTTGTGGTATTGTTATTGTTGCATGCACTTTGTGTACACTTTGTCTTTAAATATTTATCATTTGAACTCACAAAACTGAGAAACCTGTGATAATAACATAGCTAGCATAGTAATTCATATGCATGTGTGGGAACTGTCAGACAATCTGTATTTAATTGCCAATCAAACTAATTTTCTCCTCCTAGAGGGCTTCCAGTTGTGTGGGACTATTCTACAAAAGTGTCCATGCCTATTCAATGGCATATTATATTTTTAATGCCCCTACAACATTTTTTTGTTTGCCATTCTTTGAAAAGCCTGAGCTGACCAGACAATGATTATACTTAATGTACTTCACATAACATGATGTCTGTAATTCAGGGTATTAAGGATTAGGATTATTGGGAGGAGCGGAGGCAATTCATCACTGTAGTACTCACATATTCATATGGATTTTTCCTTGCCTAAAAATGTTCCTGTGCTATGAATGTAATTGATGTGTGTATCAGTGCTCCTTGATTACTCTAACAGAATTATGACACCTACATCTTACGTCTTTGGTTAACTACTATATTTGCAACTGCATTTTCTAGATGATAAAGGATTGGGATGCTTCTTTGGGATACATGGGGAGTTGGGGGAAGAACCTGTGCTACTTAGGTGAGAAAATAAATGTTGAGAAATCAACATGAACCAAATGATCACCCAGCTGGGGTGTGCAAACCCCTTGCAGCCCTAACTCAGGGGTGGTGGTTAAGGTTAAATTACCCCTGAATTGTACGTGCTTCACGTACAGATCTATGGGGATGCTGCAGTCCACAGTGAGAGAGAAGGAGCCTTGAGATACTGCCAATACAAGCGTATGCCACTGGTTGTCCGCCAAAAAGACATCCCGAAAAGTAATTTGTGTCTGCCAACCATTCAAAAGGTCTCTGCTCCAGAAGAGAAAGTGCAGTTTACTCTGTGAATATCGGAGTCCAAGTTGCAGCGTGTCACTGTTTTCATCCAAAACTGTGAAGATGTATTCATTTCTCTGAAAACATAGTTCATGAAACCAGTTAGCTTGGAAAGGCATTATTTCCTTATAATAGCTTTGGCATAGTTAGAATGCAGTAAAGCTGCATTGACTCTGGACTCAGAGGATTGAAAAATATAACAATTATTGTGACATTTGTTAAACACGGTGTACATATAAAAGGCCCTCATGCAATTTACTGGAATTCCAGTTATGCATATGCCCTATATACTCATGATCATTTTTACTCCTTTTTATTCACATCAATCTTCCTAATAAATCATAATTTGGATGAAGAATATTGGGGCCTGAGTTGACTTTTCTAGTTACCGTAGTTGGCCTAGAGGGAAATGGGGTGTCCATATGTACTACTGCTAACCGTAATGATCAAAGATTTATACACATATCATCATGTACCCCCACTTAATATCCTTTCCCTGGAAATATCCTTTTGTATCTGGTATAACACAAAATGGTGTCTCAGTAATGTGCTATAGTATACTCAGGAATATACTATAATGATTAAGAAACACATAGGATCAAGGCTGAGGATCTATTGAGAGCATGATCAGCACCAGAATCAAACTCACAAGATCATTTCACGGTTTAATCCAATTCAGTAACAGAGTAACAGAATTGGAAGGGACCTTGGAGGTCATCTAATCCAACCCCATGCTCATGCAGGAGACTTATACTAGGGATTTGAACCGCCGAACTGCCAACCTTTCTGATCGACAAGCTCAGTGTCTTAGCCACTGAGCCACCTAGCCAGGCCTATTCTTTTCTCCATTAATTTTCCATAACTGATCAATTTCTTCCCATCCCTGGGTTGGAGTAAACGAAAGCTCATTCATTATGAATACTTCCAGGTGTATAAATATGTAGCAATCATGCTAGTACCTTAAAAGACACTTCTGATATAATTTATTCATTGATTTTTGCCCTATTGTGACTGTAAGTATATATAGTATCCTCTGCTTCTCCCCTGCACAATGACTATTAAGCCAGGGTAAAGATAGTTCAGGAAGATCCAATCGAGGCAAAACAAACTGACTTTTCAAGGCATACATATGTTTTACAAATGAATTAAATCCTTCTTTAGAAATTTTTCATTCTTCCATAAACATTTTTTCATCATTTCATCAATACGTATTAGTCACTCTTGTAATATAGGACAATACTATTGTGTTTATTCACACACACATACTCTAGTCGAGCATAGACATTAAAAGGTACTTTTGAAAGACTGCAAAAAGAACATAATTTGCCAAATAAATGAATGATAAAACATTTCTGTTAAAACATTTAATATACTACCGGTATTTGTTTCGACCAGATGTATCAGATGCCTCAAAAACTCCTACAGTTTTGAACACATTAGCAAAAAATATTTGAGTTAAGGCAACACTGACATTTTATCAATAATTTAGATCCAGTTTGGTCCAGTGGTTAAGACCCCAGGCTAGAAAACAAGAAAATGTGAGTTCAAGTCCTGCCTTAGCCATGAAAGGCAGCTGGGTGACCTTGGCCAGTCATTCGCTGTCAGCTCAACCCACTTCACAGGGTTGTTGTTTTGCGGAAAATAGGAGGAAGGTGTGTTGGCCTTGAACGGCCAGAACTAACAGTATTTCAAGTGGATCTGATAAGGACAGAGCAGAATGGAACTATTACTTTCCATGATCTAGATTTGATGTTCCTGTTAATGTACCTGATGGGGAAAAAATGCCTTTTAGTACTGTTGGCTCATGCTTAACTTGCAGTCAATTAGGATAACCAGATACTTTACATGAGTGCTACTGCAGAGCCAGATCAGGGGTGGGTTCTAACCAGCTTTACTACCGGTTCTGTTTGTGTGCGCGCTTTGCGCGTGATCACCTCTTCACTTGGTCTCCTGCGCACCAAACTTGCACTTTGCGCAAGCGTGTTGCGAATCTGCCCAGTTGAGGTGCGGCAATCCGCTCTGCCGCACCTCTCAGCTAGGCGACAAAAGAAGAAATACAAGGTCAGCATAACGCCGGGGCGGGCAGGAGGGCCCAGTTCCCGAAGACAGAGAACCGGTTCGGTGACATCATAAGGAGCCTGAGTGGCGTAGCAGGCTAATGCCTCCTATTAAGGCAGCATTTAACATCCAGCTGCCTGCAATTACTGCGAGTTCTAATCTCACCAGGCTCAAGGTTGACTCAGCCTTCCATCCTTTCTAAGGTGGGTAAAATGAGGACCCGGTTTGTGGGGGCAATAAGCTGACTTTGTATAAATATACAAAAGTATGAAGGCTATTGCTTAACGCATTGTAAGCCGCCCTGAATCTCCGGAGAAGGGCGGCATATAAATATAAATAAATTTAAAAAAAATATCGTCACCGCTACCGGCTCTCGCGAACCGGTGCGAACTGGGAGCAACCCACCACTGAGCCAGATTCTCTTCTATGCAATATTTGTGTCTTTCGTTTTTCCTACCAAGATGCAGAAAAGTACATTTCTCCCTGTTAAATATAATCCTATTTATTTCAGCCCATTGCTTATGCTGGTCTAGAGCTTTTTCCATCTTCTCTGTCTTCTCCAAAGGGTTAGGTCCACTCTGCCAGCTATGTATCAGCCACACATTGGAAAATAATCCAGGTCATTGTTAACATGCTGAACATCAGGGAGCTCAGGACAAAGTCCTGTGGCCTTCCACTCCATTCTTTCTCCCAAGGTGAAGTGGAGTCTTTAGTGAGCAAAATCTGATTGCTTACTTAATCTACTTTAGTTAGCCAATTTGAAAGTCAATAAGATTCCAAATTGAATTTATGAATACATTTATATCGCTCCTATTCTGTTAACCCCTCAACATAGATTATATGGGTCTTCCCTTCACATTTTCATTTTCACCCCAAGTTGGATTTAAAAAAACCCCCAATATCCAACATCACTTAGAAACTTGAAACCAAGAACAGATGTGAATCCAGATCTCTCAGTTTACCTACATTATACTAAATCAGTATTCTAAACCTTAACAACTTTAAGATGTGTGGACCAACTTCAACCTGAGGGATTCTTAAAGTTGCTACGGTTGGGAAACACTGAACCAGAGTAACAATCTACTGCATTCTGCTTCCCCTTCTTTTGTGACTCCTGTTATTCCTAAATAAATCAGAGGGTTTACTTAGAAATAAGGTTCATAGACTCAGTTGGGGTTCATGTATAAATAAAGATTAATTTGGGATTAATCCTTAATTAATTTTGCTTCCTGTAGTTTCACAGCCCATTAAAAAAGAATCGCTTTCAAACCTCAGGATCTTTCTCCAAGTTCTGTGTTCTCAAAGGGATGTAATTTTTAAAAATTAAGTTCAATCAATAAACACATATATCTTGTCATCTATGACTAATGTGTATCGCTGCCTAAAGCCCTGAAAATTAAATTTTATAGGCTGCGGCATAATTTTGAGTTAATAATACACAGGTATTATCAAGCATTTGAGTCTACTTTCATTCAAGCAAACATGCTTAAAGGTATTATTACGACATACTTAATTACCTGAGAGATTTTGTGAAGCTTGCTAAATTAATGAGATTATAACATCCAGAATTATAAACCAAATACACCAATACTACAGTAATCTTAATTTTGAAGAAATAAAAATTCTGCTCTTGGATAAAATCTACCATATGCTTACCCTGAATTGCATGTGGGAAGTTTTTATAGTAAACACAATGGAGAATTCCTCTGGGAATAAGTCACAGTAAATGAAAATCCGTGATGCTGGGAAATTGAGGAACCGAGGGTTTGTTGCAGAAAGCTGGAAGCCACGTGCTCCTTGGATTTGGATCATTCGTATTCCACTTTTCACCCAGTTCAGGGAAACCACTTCAGAGAGAAGATCCAAGGGATGCAAGTCTATGCCAAAGAAAGCACCAAGTTAAATTAGTGAAATTAGGGGAAGACGATAGGTTATTAAAAGAAAGCAACGAAGTATCTTCTAGATGAGTCAAATGATGGGAAGGATAGATCAGCTATCAGCAAAGAGGAGATAAAAACGTCAGAGTTGTCTTAGCAAAAATAAGTGAAATATAATTAGAAGAGGCATAAGGCTGAAAGTGGACCAACAAATCTTACTTTTTTCCCTTGTACTGTATGTTGGACGGGTGGGTGGGTGGGTGGGTGGATGGATGGATGGATGGGTGGGTGAGTACTGGATAGATAGGGTGCTGATGTGAGTACAGACATGCTGTATTGAACAAAATAGGGATGTTTCCTAATTTGAAAATACATCACAACTTTGAGGCATTTTTTATTTGGCAACTTTAGAGTCATTCTTGCACAAAGCATTACATCTGAGATATGATATTGCAAAAATACTTTTTAATTTCTGAACATCCCCAAAGCATTATTTTGGAGAAACAAATATTTCAATAGATGGAAAAAGATCCATACAATTGAACACTTGTTGTTGGTTACATTCATTAATAGATTGATTAAAACAATTTCTGAAATGAAAGCACTGGTTCTCTCCTTATTATATTATACAATAGAATTATTTGTTTGTGTATTTATTTGTTTTCAGCTCTTATGTACCACTCCAGTCTAGCAGGACTTTTATATCTCTTTCTTGTGTAAAAGAACTAAAAGACCAATAAAATAATTAATAGAACAAGAAATAACAACAAATGTTACTAAGAAAGAAACTAAGGCCACTGAAAACAAAAACATTCAAACACAATCCACAATGGTGGTTATATTACATCCCTTTGCAGAGCTTTCTTTAAAAGATGGGGTTTAACTCTCGCCAAAACTTCAATCTGTCTAATCTTGGGCTAGCTCAGTGGTGAAATCCAGCCGGATCTATCCCACTTGCATGAACCAGTAGTGCCAGCGTGGGAGGCTCCACCCACCTGTCGGGATGTCATTACGTCCTGTTTTTGACCCTCTGCACAGGTGCGTGCGTGCACTCCCATTTCCAAACCGGTAGCGAAGGTAAGTGGATTTCACTGCTGGCCTAGCTGTTATTACTATGGCTATATAGATTTTGGCCAATACATGCAAATATTTCCAAATGTTATACCAAATAATTCCCAAACTTTATTCATAGAATAAAGCAAATCTGATGAAGATTTATACGGAGAGGAGGAAAGAGGAAGCTAAATAGGCTTACAATTACATTAAAGTCACATTGACAAAAAACATCTGGAAAATGCAGACAACATGTGAAGTTCATCTGCAGTGTTTCCAACAAATCCTGCACAAAACATACTAGGAGGTCTTCCAGACAAAGGAACAGTCCTGGTACACATACAAGTTGATCACATGACTACACAATCCAGGAGTGGTGTTGATGTTTTGGTATCTTCTTTTGCCAGCAATGTTGTATCCGGGGGGCAGGAAAATACTAGTTCATGGCAGCAAATGCCACCTCAAAAATTATTTGAAGGAACAGCCTGTGCTCTCACTATAGGAGTTTTTTTATTTGCCTTCAGAGAGTCCATCAGAGCAGTCTGTGGACATAATTAGGTAAAGGACCACAAATTGAAAAGTCGTGGCATTGCTAGCATTAGAAGTTCTGAAGTCAACAGAAGTGCTCATCCTAAAATAGTGGGGGGGGGGATTAACATTGTTTATCCATTATTTTTGTGAAGAGACAAAAGTGGTTAGTGTTTAGACATCAGCCTCAATGGTTGTAGGGCTGAAATTTGTATATGATCTGAAGAGAAACCAGAATATTGTAAAGCACTCAGATATTGATTGGCAAGCAAACACTAGTTGGCTGAGAATTTTTGGTTTGAAGCCATTGTCCAAAAAACGCAAATGATTGCTGGATAGGTTTTGGCAATTTAAAGTACCCACAGTCATATAAATGTGCCCATTCATGATGTCTGGAATCTGGAAGGGATTTGCAAATACTCAATGCAGCTCAAATAAATTTAAGCTACATTTTAAATTGGCTACAGATACGAATATCATAAGATTTGGATTCATTTAGTAATCCTGAGAATACCCACCTTTAGATTTCTTCACTTATTGATTACTGATTACACCTGGAATATCACATCCAGTTTTGGTCACCACGTTACAAAAAAGATGTTGAGACTTTGGAAAAAGTGCAAAGAACAGCAAATAAGATGATTAAGGGCCTGCAGACCAAAACATATGAAGAATGGTTGCAGGAATTGGGTATGGCAAGTCTAGAGAAAAGAACTAGGGGTGACGTGATAGCAGTATTCCAATATTTGAGGGGTTGCCACAAAGAAGAGGAGATTAAATTATTTTCTAAAGCTCCAGAAGGCAAGAAAAGAAACAATGGATGGAAACTAGTCAAGGAGAGAAGCAATTTGGAATTAAGGAGCCTGAGTGGCGTAGGAGGCCAATGCCTCCTACAAGGCAGCATTTAACATCCAGCTGCCTGCAATTACTGTAAGTTCGAATCTCACCAGGCTCAAGGTTGACTCAGTCTTCCTTCCTTTCTAAGGCGGGTAAAATGAGGACCTGGTTTGTGGGGGCAATAAGCTGACTTTGTATAAAATATACAAAAGTATGAAGGCTATTGCTTAACACATTGTAAGCCGCCCTGAGTCTCCGGAGAAGGGCGACATATAAATAAGAATAAAAAAAACAAGTTCCTAACATTGAGGACAATTAACCAGTGGAACAGCTTGCCTTCAGAAGTTGTAGGAGCTTCATCACTGGAGGTTTTTAAGAAAAGACTGAAGAGCCATCTATCTGAATTGGAATAGGGTCTCCTGCTTGAACAGGGAGTTGGACTAGAAGATCTCCAAGGTCCCTCCCAGCTCTATTTGATTGATTGAAATTGAAATCATACCAGGATTCGATGTGATATGTGAATGTAACCTTGTTGGCCCATAACACAATTTTTATGACTTTCATGCTGTATAATGTATTACCTTTTTTAAAGCCTCAGTTTGCTATGCTTTGCCTATACAACCAAAAAGGAAAGCATAATCCTAAACCATTATAACAGCAACATCCCCAATAAAGCTTCATTATTTCTTATGATGAAATTAAGGCTGGTTTGCATTAACCCAGTAACAACTGGAAATGCTAAGCTTTGGGACCAAAGTGTGTATTATGGAATAAAAGTTCTTCATTGTATATAAGTATGGAAGAGATGAAGCAAAATTGTGAACTTCTCGTTTCCTTGCTGTCCTTGTTTGGCAACTATCTTCTTGAGCTTTCAGATTTTAGAGCAGCCTTGCTTAACTTGGTACCCTTTTGAAGTGGTTTTTGATTCTCACTGCTTTGAATCTGCTTTGAGTATTTTGTTGAGAAGTGCTTTGTGAGGAATGACAGGAATTAAAATCCAACATATTTGAAGAGCACCAGGTTAGGTGCTGATCTAAAATCAGAAAGATGATCATGTCCCCAACCAAAAGGCACACCCATCTCTTTCTATGTCATTCGGAATTCAGGAAAATCACTGTTCCTTCCCATCATATACTGTAGAGAGAAGCCTGCAACCATAAACATATGAGAACTTTTAAATGAAACACCTGAATCTGGATGCAAGTGATCTTGTCCCATGAGTTCATATATATTAGGATTTCTCAAACCTGGATAGATTACCAAAAATTGGGTCTTTTTTTTTCTTTGGGTAACAACACACAAATCTATTGCCCAAGCACAACAAGGCCATTAAAATAAGGACTGTCTGATAAGGAGTTTGGAGTTATGAAGGAAAAAGTTGGAAAAGCAGTGATATATACAATACCTCAGTAGAAATTTGTCTTCTGTTTTCTGCATTTATTTATCATTTTCAGATCTGCAGTTTTGATTTCTATAACAAATGGAAAGAAGACTTGTCTACAGCAAATTGGAACTACTCTTTGTTCTTTTGCATTTTGAAAATTGCATGTCATATTGATAGTTGGAATACATGGGACAGATTAGGCTGTGTAAAAGCAGAGGTCAGGGCCATGTTGAAATGGAATCTATGATGTGTATTAATTTCCTGCCACTCCTTTTAGAATAGCTTAAAGGAAATCAGTTGTACAGATAGGGATTCAGTTGAATTCTATATCTTTATGCAAAGTGAATAGCTATGAAATGCTATGTGCTATATATTAATGTTATGCTAAGTGAACAACTAAGCCATGGTTCTTATTATCTGGAAGGCTTGACCAGAAAGCTGCCACTTTCCATTTTGTTTTACAATCAAACTCATTCACTTGGAAACTTGTTCTGTATCTCAGAATAAGTTCAAGGATTGTTCAAGGACTTTGAACAGAAGAAAACCAACCCCTATGGTTCTTACACAAATTTTCATACAAAAACTATGATTCTGCAGTGCAGGTTTAGTACCAGTTCTCATTCTTATAAAGGAAATTCATGTCTTTGATTTTGATTTCATTTATCTCATGGATTGTTTGAACACACAATGTAGAACAGCTTTATATGAATGGAGGGCACTTTCCACATGCAAAATAACTTTTTCGTATTTTTATAAATACTTTACAATTTTGACTTCTGGGAATGGTAATTTCTCTTAATCACTCTAAGTAGAAAGTTATGGGAACTCTAGCCCCAAATCTATGTAAGACAAGAGATTGGAAAAGGTTGAAATAAATCATTTGAAATAGGTCTGTGCAAAGCATTCAAAAGCATGTTAAGCATGATGATTAGTGTTATGCATTACTAAATGAAGTTATGCATTAATTATGCATGCTCCCAGACTCATGTTTCAAAGGACATGACTACTTTACCATTTAAAAGAGAATATTTCAAGTGTTAAAGGAGTCATGTCCTTTGGAACTGTAGACTATGTGTCTGGGTGCATGCATAATTCCAGCACAAGTGGTGCCTGTGCATGCACAAACACATGTTAGGTTTCCTTTGAAACAATCATATAAACCAGGGGTGTCAAACTCAATCTCATTGAGGGCTGCATCAGGGTTGTGTTTGACCTTGGGGGACCGGGGTAGGCATGGTCAAGGTGGGCATGGTCAGCTTGATATCACTGGTGTCGGCAGCACCTGTGGTGGCCCAAGCATTCTGCCAGTGAAAATGGGCTCCTGAGTTGTTTTCAGCTGCGACAGCCTCCTACAACCCTCTACCAATGAAAACAGAGCTTGGGAATGCTGCCCATGACCCTCCCAAGCTCCGTTTTCACTGGCAGAGGCACCATGGGCCAGTCCTTCGCTATTTCTAGGGCAGCCCCATGGGCCAGATCTAAACACTCTGTGGGTCGGATCCGGCCCCTGGGCCTTGAGTTTGACACCCTTGATATAAACATTCCAAGGAACCAGCAACTGTAACATATCCAGAAATATGTTAACACTGTAAGAAGCACTGTTTTAATACAAATATAATAAGTCATCCTCAGAATAGCACCTAACTATAACCTCAAGATTATAGTGTACAGTGCGCTAGGAAAGTGAAAGAACCTGTGCCCTCCCCATTTCACGATTTTCCTAGCCACGATCTTTCAAAACAAAGATAATTTGTGTTGAGTGTATTGAGAGAATTATGGTCTAAATCCAAAACTTCTGAAGGGGAAAAACATAAACATTTAAATTAGCTAAATAAAATCATTTTGTTCTGGAAAATTGGTTTCATTGTTCTTGGTTCTGGGCATTAAGTTCCTTCCTAACCAACCAAAGCATTCAGTTCTCCATGAAAACAATGACTGTGGTAGGTTATCTCAAAGACTTTGCTCACCACTGTGGTCTGTGGCTTTAAGACTGATTCCTCAGCAATGGAGAAGCAGCTCTTTCTCATAATAATGTAAAATAAAAGGCAAAGCAATCTTTTTCAGTGTACCTCCCATATTACAGAGACTTCCTTAATAATTGAAACCAGCCAAGGATTATGCAGAATTTCATGAACTATTACAGAAGAACAGCTGAGATAGCTGAGAGAAAGTTTGGCAGCTTATACTGTGAAAATTCTGGCTAGGACCCTTATTCCCTTTTAACAGAGGATGCTCACTTCATACAGATCAAGGGAATGCTTGGGGCAGCACTTTCAAAAGTTCTCAATTTACAGAAGAGTCAAAACCTTTTTGGAAAGCAAATGAGATTGTGTCTCCAAAAGTGGCTTTCCTGAATACTAGATATGATAAAGTGAGAAGGGGGTAAAACTGCCTTGCAGCATACTTTTAAAAAAACCTGTGGACATATCATGTTCCATGTGTAAAGCTTATATAACCTTCCTCATAACAGTCTCTAGCTCAACTCCTGTTTAAATATGATTCAGAATACATTGTATTGCTATACATCAGTGTTTTTCAGCCCCAGCAACTGTATAGATGTTAATTCCCAGAATTTCCCAGGCAGGGCTGGCTGAGGAATTCTGAAAGTTGAAATCTATACATCTTTAAAGTATTGAAGTTGAGAAATGCTGCTGGACATGGAGCTTACCCAATAGGGTTTTTTATGCTAAAACAAGGGAACAGTGAGGAGGATCATTAGAAACCATATGGTATGGTATCCAACTAGTGCAGCCTTCCCCAAAACAGATACCGTGAGATGTGTCAGACCACAATTTGCATTACCCTCAGCCAGTTCCACCATAGCTGGGGAAGGAAGTCATAACCCAGCATATAAAATCATAAGATCACAAAACTGGAAAGATCATCAAGTCCAATCCTCTGCTCAGATTAAACCATCCCCATCAGATTGTTGTGAGCCTACACATAAAAATATCTTCTGAAGAAATTCTCCTCATCTCCCCTTGCTAATTGGTTCTACTGTCAAAATACTTTTGCTGATGTTTGGCCAAAATCTGTTAATCGGTGGCTGGATGTTCAGTATTTTGGAACAATAGAAAATAGGTCTTGAGTTTCTTCTTAATAATGCCCTCTAAGTGCTTGCAAAGAGCTGTCATATATCTTCTAAGATGTATTGTTTTCAAGGTTATCTGGTTCCCTTGGTCTCTCTACTATACATAACACATAGTTTCCAGATCTGATCATGAAGTTGTTCTTCTCTGTATTTATTCCAGTTTCTTGGTATCTTTCTTAAATGGTGGTGCCAAAACTGGTCCATTATTTGAGGTCATATCTGACTAATTAAAAAATAATGTAGAATGATTATTTTCTTGATATGCAAGCATATTTCCTTCTATGAATTTAAAATTCATTTGTCATTTAGTTGATTTATATTCAGTCAGTGCTCAAGTACTTTTGCAAAAACCTTTTCATCTGCACTGTCACCAAGCCTGAGAGCTCTCATTTAGCATTATGAATTAATTTCTAAGTGAAGAACTTAACTTCTCCCCCTCTAAATTATATTCCTTTATTTTCAGTCCACTTCTCTAATTTTAGCTAATCCCTACAATTTTGTATCATCTGTGACTAATACAAGCATTACTGCTATATCATTGATGAAAATATTGAAGAGTATCAGGCCAAGCACCTATAGAACCTCATTTAATATCTAATTTAAAAAGAAACTAGGCTACAAGTGAGTATCCTTTAAGTACCATTTTCAAGTTATCTGTAAATCCACCTAATGGGTATGCCACATAGTATCTAACGCTTGCTTGGAACTCATAATGTCCTGGTTTGTAACCTGATATTTAACCACCACACCAAATAGGCTCTACTACCACATGCATAACCAGCTTGATAACCAATATCATGATATTCTTGTGAGCTGCTATGTTGAAGTCAAGATATATATCAGGAGGACATCCATTTGGGAAAGGCTAAAATAGGAAGTTCCAGTCATGCTATCTCACCTGTTATGTCAGTCTGTTCATAACCGTTATTTACTTCTGTTCTATGTTCTTTGTCTGTGTTTGAGCAACCAATACAAATTTATACTGCTTACTTTCCAACTTTTCATTTTTTGACTAACCATGAATCAGTTCAAACATGTAATTTGCTTGTTTTGATTCAGCAATCACCTGTTGCTGATTTTTCTGGGCAAATGGTGAAGGTAGCACATAGTTCCATTCATTATTGTAAGATTATTTATTCTTACTAAGGTATATTTCCATAGTTGCTTCTTTGTCTGCCTTCAACTCACAGCCACAAGTGAAGTAACACAGAAATTCTGCATTGTGCATTTTAAGAGAGTAATGTTTTAGATCTCCCTATTCCTTAATCTATTATCATATTTTGGATTATGTTTATCCACCTTTTTTTAGCAAATCACAAATTCATTAACATTCAAATTAAAGATACTTGGATTCTAAAATATCTGGGTTCCCATATGAACTGTATGAAAAATATATACAAAAAGCACATGAGCAAAGGAGAGGATGTGCTTATCACATCACTTGTGAAAGCATTCAGGAAACATAAAGTTACATTTGTGTAATACAAAGCTGTTTCATCTTAATCTTACTAGTCTACTGATACACAACCAATCATTGCAGTGAACAACTGTAGAGAGATAGTGATTGAGGCACTCAATTGGTGTGCTAAAGGAATTCTGCAGAATGTTAGGGAGAATCAGCATTTCATACTGTTAATAACACAATATATCAACATGCCAGCTACTAAGTCCCTGGGTAGCTGATAAGGTCTTACAAGATAGAGGCAATACTGCAGAAACATTATTCCTTTAATAAGGATTCAGTGCTGCTCTCAGATGTAGACAAACTGGTTCATTTCTCCTGCTGAGTATGTTTAATTCTTTAAAATTAAGCTTCTGAACATATTAGAAAACCATAGGAAGCTGTGTTGAGAAGATTGTTGGAATACTGAGTAGACCATGACTTCAGAAATGTTATTCAAAGCATGAGTTGAGTGTGCACACTTTCTATATAATCATGATTAATAATATTGTTACTCACTGTAACAATTTCAATACCGAAGGGGATTCAATTCTATTTTCTCAAAGGAACTATTTTGTTGTAAAATATTGAATTTATTTTATGAATAATTAAAAGCATTGATTTTTGCCCACAGATCTTTCATATATTTCCTCCATATTTTGCAGACTATAGTTGGCTGTGTATCAAAAGTTCTTGCTAAGTATTAATGACATCAAAAGAGGCCAGAAACACAGCACATTGAGGCTTGCCTATTTATGTCCTGCATTAATTTCTTCTTCTTTAGAAAGTCAAGAAAATCAAGAACAGAAATAAGTATAAATTTAAAAATGGACATTTTCTGACATAAATTGTGCCTAATTGTTCTGTAAAAGAGGGGAACTGAGAAGTTCTAATAAGAAGTATATATGAGATGACATTATCAGTTCAATATTGTTTGTTATAAGCCTTGTTGTAGATTTAGCTTCATCAAGCTAAAGTGAAGTCAAAGTAAATTGATATCACATTGAATTAAGTGGATATACCATAATATAAAGTGAGTAGAGTAGAGTAGAGTAGAGTAGAGTAGAGTAGAGTAGAGTAGAGTAGAATAGAATAGAATAGAATAGAATAGAATAGAATAGAATAGAATAGAATAGAATAGAATAGAATAGAATAGAATAG
>WNWU01000032.1:16937829-16965741 GCA_012654045.1 Ptyas mucosa | reverse complement strand
AGAATAGAATAGAATAGAATAGAATAGAATAGAATAGAATAGAATAGCAGAGTTAGAAGGAACCTTGGAGGTCTTCTAGTCCAACTCCCTGCTTAGGCAGGAAACCCTACACCACTTCAGATAAATGGTCATCCAACATCTTCTTAAAAAGTTCCAGTGTTGTTTATAAATAAATAAAAGTTTAACCCTAATCTATATTTCTATTACACTTATGGATTTATTTATTTATTTATTTATTTGCATTATCATGTCCTGCATGTTTAATATTTCACCTTTGATTTGATACATTCACACAGAGGATGCAGAGCTAAATAAACCTGATAATTTATTCTTCATCTTAAAAATGGGGATAGCACAAATCATAAAGTATTTCATGGTTATTTCATGAGTTTCCAGTTTATGAAATACAGCATCAGATTGATTGGTAAGAGAGAAAATACTGATGATCACTCAGGTTACGCTCAAGTCTAAATTAGAACCCTAAAGAAGTCTGAAATTACCACCTCACAAAATCCATTCATAGGAAGGGATAAAATATGAAATTAGTATACTGATGTATTATTGTGCTTTAGTGTTACACACTAATATTTATGTTTGCATTAGAGAAAAGATTTCTGGCTTAAAAGATCATCTTTATGCTATGGGGATTCTTTCTTTCACTTTTTCCCTGGTCGCATTTTAAATAACTACAGATTTCAACTGTCACCATGATATAGTTTATAGTGACTATGACTTCAAAAAATAAACATCCAGGAATGATAAGCAGACAATTATTTGAAACATTTAGGAGAAGATCTAGCAAAAGGGTGAAATCAAGCTAAGGCTGCGTATCTCTAAAGATTGCTCCAACATTACAATATAAAAGTATAAATAATGTTTTGATGTAACAATGAAATACAATACCACTTGTCTTTATATCTTAGAGTAAGAGCTTCAGGTATGGAGGATTCTTGCTTATTAAAGGCTTTATTATAGGAATAATGTAAAGTTTACTGAATAGTGTAATTTGGCTTTTTACACTGTTTTGTTTTTCTTTATCTTGAGTCAGCTATAAGGTGACTGACTGAACATGGGATTCTGTTACATGAATCATAAAATTTAGAGAAGCAAAATGACATTTGTCCATAGACAGAGTAAAAAAAAAATCAGTTGTTATTCATTACTGGAATTTTGTTGCATTTTTGTTTCAAGGACAAGAAAAATGCTTTGCATAATTCAATTGAATTTCAAGAGCAACTGAATCTATTCTTATTTCTGTGATATGAATTTAGATAACTGTTATTGGTTGTCCAAACTGATTCTGAGGATTTCATTTTTTTATCGTGAAGACATCAAAAGCAATTGTTCAAAATTGTTTACAGACCAGTGTGAGAAGTTGGATAAAATTCAAGAGAAATGCAGGATGGCTTTAGAAGTGAATTTACATAGGAGAACTATGTTATGGCAGCAAAAAAATCAACGGCCTTGTAGCACCTTTTCCAATTAACATTTTTTTATTAAAAGACATAGATTTTTGAGCTATACCTCACCAAATCTTATGCCTTTTAATAACATTCGTCAATTAAGCAAGGTGCCACTAAATACTTGAAAAGGAGTAAGTATTCAAGTTTTTAGTGGAACGTATTTATGTAATTAGGATTGAATTCAGATCCTAGACTATGAATTCTGCATTCTTGTTCGCATCTGCAAAAAGAAAAACAGCTGTAATGGTGTTTTTAACTTGGATTAATAACTCCAAAACAGCAGAAACAAAGAAAACTGAGCTTCTAAATTAAGATTACTTTCTATGTAATAAAATTGCTGTACAGATGTTTTATATTTTAGAAATTAATGTAAATTTCTCCTCCAGATATTAATGCATAATAATATTTTAAAATCTCTTTAGGTTTTTAGTTGTGTGCTTAAAAATTGTAGAGCTGTCCTTCCCCATCTATTCAGAAAGTAAATGTTCATGTTCCTCATTTATAATAACATAGTTATGTGCTATGCATTAATATCTAATCCGATGTACCTTCTGTGCAGGCATTTTGTAACATGTGAACTAACAATGCCTCCAAAAAAGTAGACGTAATATCTGAATTGCAAGCAAAATTTCAGAAGAAATTATTTTAAAAGGAGGGGAAGGTAGAAAGATTAAAATACCAGCAGGAGGAGAACCTTAAACAAATGCCTAGTATGAAATTATGAATGCAATAAAATTGCCCAACGTGTTTTAACAAACATTTCCATTAGAGGTGAGAACTATGGGGATCTTCTTGCATATGAAATTAATTCTATATTAATTGATATAATACATGCTTCTATAGGATGAGGAAAGAAGGAAAAGAAAGGAAAGCTTCCAAGTAAAAGCCAGTTTAGTATCGCTGTTATCAGTATGGCTAAAAACAAGATAAACTTCAATAGGCACATGGATGCTTTTATACTTCCAGTAACCTAGATTTGAAAATAAAGCTGCTTGGACAAAAAATAGAAAGGGGAGCACTTTTTTTTCTTTGAAAATACTAAGAAGGTTTTCCACCAATGGCATTTCTGTATGTTTATTAAGATTACAGACCTAAACACAGTACAAGGATAAAGTCTTATTGAATACAGCAAGGGTTATTTCTGAGTCAACATTCAACACTGGGCATTGACTGCACTATAACTTTTCTTGAACTGAAATTGCTGATTAAGATGAATAGCTGTAGGGACAATGAAATCTCAGAAGATTCATCAAAAGAACTCTCAATAGTTAGATAACACCACCAAACATAAAGATCAGCTAACATCCGACTCAGCCAATCCAGTGGTAGCATTTCCTCCTACTCAATAAGAATCTCTTTATCTTGTTCACCTCAAATAAAATCTGACCTTGAAGAATTCCCGGACTGCAATGATTTATGAATTATGCAGGAATTGTGCATGTGATTTCTCTGCTGTCCCAACTAAAAACACAGCAAGGCAAATCGCTTCACTTCTATCCGCCTTTTAACCAACCAAACCAGGAGACATACCTATAATGTCTACATCATCCTACTTTCCTAGATAAAGAGATCAAAGCTTATAGATTAGACATATATGGAATTGCTACATTTGTATGTAGGGAGCTTTACAACCTGACCTTGTATTTAGCTTTAGAAAGCAACTATTTGTAGAGAATAACAGACTGTGGCCATTCCTTCCACTTCTTTTGCAAAGGAGGATATCTATTGATGTTCCAGCTCTTACCTGTGCAATGCTCCCATGACTTTCCTCCTCTGGCCAAGGATGGCTCAATCCGGAAGTGCAGCAGCACAGTCCAAACTAGTAGCAAAGCAGACATTAGGGAATTTTGTCAGCAGGCCCATGCAGAGGTACCTTCCCGGTCATCATTTAGCCTCCTCATCCTAAACTTCTCTCTGGCCTGGAAATTTTGCAAGCACAATTTTAGGATGCCACATGGCCTGAGACCTAAGACTCCATAGGAGGGGTTACTCTCTTTGCCAGTCCACCTGAAATAGTCCCCCCCCCACCAGTCTTACTCAGACCAATAAATTTTGGCTAAGCTAGCCGCTGCTAGGTTAAAGATATTAAGACCTCCATGATGAAGGGAGAAAGCCTAAGATGTGAGTGATCCTCAGCTGGCTGATGTCTAACTGCTGAAATGCCCCATCCTGAAAGAACAGAGACCTCCCACCGACCACAAAGTCAGCCACAGCAGGAGGCTGCAGTTAAAGACATTTAAATATAAAAAGAAGAAACAAGTCTGAAAAAAGAGGAGGAGGTGGAGTTTACTGCCTTGGGGAACTTTTCATCTTTGCCCAGCCCACTTAAGGCTGGCTTTTAAGCAGAGGAATTTCCCTCGCCAAGAGAGCCACTGCTGAAGGAAAGCAGGCAAAATAAAGGAGGTGCTTAGCTCTCTGTACACCTGAATTCATCATCTGCTGTAATGCAGTGAGCCCAGATTGAGACAGTGTGCGTGCTTCGGGTGGGGGAAAGGTTTGTGCACACATGGCTTGTTTTCCAAGGCTTATAATTATCTCTCCCCTAAAACACAGCCTTGTTTTGCAAAATAAAAAAATAGGAATTTAAGAACAAATGGACCCTACTTCATAGCAGCAATATTGTTACAGTTACGGGAATTTAGTGCCTTTCTAAACACTGACAATTTTTAATCTGGAATCTGTGACTAGAAAACAAAGGAAAAAGGTTTCAGCAGAAAAAGAGTCATTTAAACTGAAGTTAATCAAGCAGTAAACTTCCATTCAATAAGGAGCTACCTGTATGTGCTGAGTATCCCACCAGGTTGCCAGCAATGGGAGCTTCATGGAAAAGCAGCTATTGTAGAAAACATCAGGCTTGAGAAACTATTAGAGTCATATATTACAAATTACAGTAACATCATGTAGAAAGTTAGCATCCACTCCTCTCCTAGAAGAATGAAATATTCTAGGGAATATTAAAAAGGCAGCATATTTTCCCTAAAAGAGAAATAAAAATCTTAAAGGAAACAGAAACAAAAGACCCCACCTCCCTGCCCCCAGCAGATATTTTGGTGCCAATTTATCCACAAGACAAAAGACTGGGCCAGTCCATCTACAAAACAAAAGACCTCAGCTCCAGGATGATGGGATTATCCTTCAGGACAAAGCCAATCAGCCACAATAGGAAATTGCCCTTCATTGCATCACCCAGCAAGATTCAACCAAGCCTGGGACACAGACAGCCTACAAAATTAGCTAAGACCCCCTGGGAATCTGACAGCCAATAGGATACTTGCCCTTGCCACAGGAACAGAGAGGGTATAAATATCTCTTTCTCTCCACTCCACCCAGAGCTTCAAACCCATGTGGTCCTGTTGATCATTAAACCATCCTTCCAAGCAGTCTCCATGTTTCTAGTATCTTTCTCCCCACTTGGAATTGAATCCAGATGGACATTTCTTCCAACAATATAATAAAATATATGAATATTATATATTCATAATATTCCTATATTATTTTATAATAATGTATCACATGAATAATATTCTTACAGTATATTAAAATGAAAATATTGGAAATTATGGGGTTAATTTGATTGTTGGAACTCCCATATAAGAGTTCCTGGTTTGAGCTTACTTCAATCAGCAATTTAAAAAAAAATTAAATACAGAAACTTTAACAAAATGTGAGCTCATTAACACTATAATATATAGTGGTATACAGTGGTTATTGTGGCCAACACAAAATGAGCTTGAGGATTTTTTTAAGGAGAGACACTTCAGCATGAAGTGTCTTTTTATAATGTTGGAGTCTTTTTATAAAATCAAACTATAGATGCAAGACTACAAGTATGATTGTCTGTACACCATATGTAAAAAATATGGAGATAGTCATTCAGTATTTGAAGGACAGGGCCATAACTCAAGGATTGAACAAGTATTCTGTATATTTTTGAATCTGGCCTATGTGTCTTCAATGCAGCACCTTGTGTCCAAGTGTGAAAAGACTGTAACTGTTAAATCTCTAGCTGTTGTGCAACAGGACTCCAGGAATGAGCTGGTGGAGAAGGGATGGCTGGTCACATTTCACTCATCAGAACATGTCAGAGACCACAAAAAGTGAAATAAAACGTTCTCTCTGTGCTTATTATTCTCCACCTATTCTCTCTTTTCCCATGTGGTGAAATCAGCAAGATATATGTCAAAATCCACATCTTTATACACCTCTGAACTTTCTATGAAATATACTGTAATAACTCTACTAGGAGCCAAAGGCAAATCTGCAAACAGCTATCAGCAAAAGGTTAATAACATAAATGTAAGTTAATAACACTACGGACATTCAAAGTGAGCTAGAACTAATCCTCTTTAGTTGTAATTCCTGCAACAGGCTGCAAAATGTTCAAGTTTGGTTTGAATTTATAGTTATGAGACGTTTTGATTGTTCCGCTTGGGAGAGGCAGATGTATTAATCAGTTCAGGAAAACTTTTGCTATGCATTGAAACTTGCAACTGGAAAAAAAATCTGAGGCAACAGAAAAATGAGAAACTAAATCATTTTTTCTTTGATTGCTATTGCAAACATGTTTTCAAGGATCAAGATTTTCCTTTAATTTATGTAAGAATACATTGTTGAATATAGCAGTATAAATTTATAAGAACAACAAGGATACAGTATTGTAATTCCATAATCCCCAGAGTAGTATTGGAAATATAAATATCATTATCGTAATAAAAAACAATATGAGATGGGTAAAAGCTCCAAAGTATTATCTGGAATCAAGCCAGCTTCTCAGATTAATCAACATGTATCTTCTGGGCAAGGGAAAATTCCACATCAGGTACAGGTTATTATATGCTGTAGTTGCCAACACTGCTGTGATTTTCCCAATACAAAGAGAGCCTTTTTTTCGAAATTTGCAATTCACATGATGTAATATATACATCTCCACCCAAACAAGTGATGTCATTCCAGTGTTTATCTAGTGCCTGGATGCTGTGAGAGTCTGGACGGTGTGGTACTAGCTTAAGCTTGATAAGTAATAGAAATACGAGGGTAGAAGGACATTGTGGCATTTATTAAATAAAAAATATATAACTTTTTCTGGTAAACAAAATTAGAATACCTAGGAATTACTGGACCCATAGATTACATAATATCATACTTCCCAGTTTCTCTAAAATTTTGAGACAACCATTGAAATTCATCAAGGAATAATGAAAAATATAAGATATACTGAGAACCAAGCACTTTGCGCCTTTGTGCCTTTTGTCAGCTGTAGGCGATGTGGCAATTTCTTCTATCTGATGGTCTGATAGATGTTACCAACATATTTAATTGCCTTACTGTTACTGATATGAGCAATGTGGGTTTTAAATATATATATATGTTTTATTGGACGTTTTTGAGAAATTATATAAAGCAGGGAATGAAAAAGAACAAAAGAAAGGGGGAAAAGAGTAAAAATAGTAACGTGTTTTAATGTGCATGTTTTAATTTTGTGCCTTTGGCAAAAATAATTACATTTCTTTATATGTCTATGCATACCTAAAGCCGTACATATGTATGATATTTAATTTTAACTTAAATATTATGATCTTTTTTAAACATGATGCTGATGTAATATAAAATGAGGATCAGAGGAAATTTGATAACTAATGCTTCTCAAATAAATCACTGAAAAGAGGCAACAGGGTTCATTAATAGATCATAATTAAAAAGGTTTGTACATTCTGCAGCACAGCCTCAAAACATGTCAAATTCACACAAATATTCCAAATCAGAACAAAAACATAACAAAAACAAGAAACAAACATAATATACTGTAAATTGAAGCCCACACCTCTTAAATTTGTCAAGTTGGAAAAACACTGATTTAAAAGACATCCCTCTTAAAATACAGTTGGTTTGCTTAAACACTAACAAGTGGCTACTTATTTTTATTCTAACCTTTCCATAAACTGTGAAGGGGTAGAGTTAGGGTAGAAAGGCTAAAGCCAAATCATGTCCAATCTGCTATTTATGGTCAGGGAAGTGGAATGAAGTCTCCATCCTAACAATTAATAAGCTTTAGAGAAATCAAAGATGAATGCAAGCCTCAAGCTTGTACCTATGCAAATGGCACAGGAAAAACCATCATTTGGGGGAAATTTTTCACAGTTTGGGAAAAAAATATTTTAAAATTATAAAGTGCAAGCAGATAATTCTTCAAATGTAGTCAAATACTCCTTTGTTCACTGTCCTTTTTCCCCACCTCCTGAATAAATACAATATTGGTATAAAATAGAGATAATGTTAAAATGAGAGTCCACACTTCTTTCTGCTTTTCCTTATAATGCAAGCAAAAGTGCTTTGGAAGAATACAGAAAGAGAAAAGAGGTATCTGAATATGTCAGAATTGTTGGGCTAGAAAATTAAGAATTAATGGATAGGAAAATTTGGCAAGCATAGTTTTATTTAGCGTCTCAGTTTTGTAAACTTCAAAATTCTGCCAAAAATCTGTATATATTCACTTTCCTTATACTTTTCTTTTTAAAATACAAACCTTTCTTCTGGATATATCTTCAGTTTTCCTGAAACATTTGTAAATTTGTCCAAACTGTTGTCTAGTAAACACACTTTTTTAATTGTATACTAAATTAAAAAGTCCAGAAAAATGGATTTTAATCTATAAATTCGCTCTGGTTCTCCTGTATATTTGGAAGATATGCTTATGGTTCATTGGATAGACATTCAGATGGACTCAATTTCTTACATGTTCCTAATACTCACAAAAGAATAGTTACTACATTATGCTGAATATGTTCACCAGGATTACACCACCCATGAAGAACAGAATTATTCCCTAAATTTTTATTTAGGTTTGACTCTATTCTTGACCACACTCCTAAAGTTAATCCTCATCATGTATGGCACAAACCACAGAAGAACTATATTTAATTGTTCATCCAGGAAGTGTCAGGGTGCATTTTTTGTGTGTGTGTATGTGAAGGAGGCAGAAGAGTTAGAAAAACCATTCTCCAATGTTATTTTGCTTGGACTCTCACCACAAAATGGGAGTGGGGTGGGAAAGGAGAAAGTTAAACACAGCCGAAGTATCAAAGGGTTAAGAAATAAGAATTGTTATCAGAGAAGAACCTGGCACAGACTTCTCTTTTAGAGACTACATTTGGTTCACATCAAACAGAATGCACCTTTGTTCCTAATGGGGCTGTGCGTCAGTAAACAGAGGCCTCTGCTTACAAAAAGCAGAAGATAAATAGGCTGGGGAGGCTGTGTGTGAGATGATGAAGAGGAGCAAGCCCTTGATCGTGCTCTGAGCTCTGGCAGGTTTTTCTTTCTTTTTTCCCTTTCTCTTTTCACTGTAATTATATCCCTTCGTCAGTGAGTATACAACCTCAGCTTCCCCCCCACTTTTTAAGCCTTTGAAGTATGCTCTTTCAACAATTATGCAGAGGATACTCAGACTCTTTTTTCTTTCCTCTTAATTGTAATGTGCTTGGCAGAAAGGGAAAAAGGGACTTCATCCAGGATTCCTGCCCGGAGTTACAATTAGTCTTTCCCCATCACCTCTTCATTGCTAGGACTTGTTGTTCTGTTTGGATGCAATTACTGGGCAGAGTTTTAAGATGCATACTAGTAGTAATTTCAGGACTAGCAGTGCTTGCAAATGGGCAACCCCTGTTATTACTCTTGTCATTGCACTTTTGCTGCAAATTACTTGTAAATGTACGATATCTATTTATTTAGATAATCTATACAGGTAATCCTAGATGTATGACCACAATTGAGCCCAAGATTTTCATTGCTAAGCAAAGCAGACGTTAAATGACTTTTGCTCCATTTTACTACCTTTTTGCTATTGTTCTTAAGTGACTCACTGCAGTTGTTAAGTGAATCTGGCTTTGCTTATTGATTTTGCACACCAGAAGCCAGCTGGGAAGGTTAAAAACTGATGATAACATGAGTCCAGGACAGTTCAACTGTCATAAATATATGCCGATCGCCAAGCACCCCCAATTTGGGTTGTGACGGGGGGGGGGGGGTACCACAATGATCATAAGCATGAAAACCAGTTATAAGTCACTTTTTTCAGTGCCATTGTAACTTCACAGTCACCAAACAAATGGCTGTAAGTCAAGGAACACTTGTACAGATATCCCTCAATTTATGACCGATTGCTTAGTGAACATTTGAAGTTACAGCAGATCCCCTAAAGGTTACTTATAATCTAGTTCCAAAGTTCTGATGGTCAGGCCTTCTTCCCCGTGGACACATGAATGCCTTGGCAAACAACCTGCATTTGAACTATTTGCAGAACCTCTGCTAATGTGACTGTGATTTACAACATTTGTGCCAAAAACCGGCATTTCAGTAAAAATGCCCAATAACAGACAATGGATTCACTTAACAACCATGACATCTGCTTAATGATATCACATTTGTTTAATTACTGCTTCAAAATAGTTGTAAGATAGGAACAAACATATGTGACCTGCTTTATGACCAGAGACATACGTCAAAGGTTACTCGCCAATCAACCTCACCAAACTGACTGTAAAAAATCCAGAATGAAGAATAAATTTCTGTACAAGGAAATAGCTCTCTTTTTCAAAAGATATTTTAAAAGAATTATAATATCAGTATATTGCTTTATAAAGGTAAATGCTCCATACAAGTTAAGCTAGATTCTTGATGATTATATGAATTCCAAAACAAACAGCAAAGTAACATGAAAGGGAGGGAGGGAGGAGGAGAGAGAGAGGGAGAGGGAGAAGGAGAAGGAGACAGAGTGAGCCCAAATCATCTCTCTGGTTTCTGTATCAAGGGGAGGATTAGAACTAGTGGTCTCCTGGTTTCTAATCTAGCATCATGACCACTATGCAAACTGGCTCTTTTTCAAATCTGATCCTGCTTAACCTTTAGGGATCAATCTAGGTAAGCTAGGTACTGCCAACTGCAGAAACTTGAATTCATTTTGACACTGATGACTACCTGAACATTTGTCTGTGGGCTTTTCTGCAACAACTCAAAAGCGATTTGTCATTGCTTTCTTCCGTGAAGCTTGTTCAATTTTTCAGCTAAACTAGGATTTATCCCTTCAAACCAGTATCCAAATATGCCTTTTTGGCAACTTTTATCCAGCTACAGTCACTTACTTCCAGAGGTTAATTATAAACAGAGTTCTCTAAGCTGAGAATCATTAAAGTGACTTAGAAAGAATAAATAAGATAGATGTTTTGGATTCACCTGTCAAAAACTCAGAAAGACATAAATTAACAAAATGTGAACATTAAAACAGCCCAAACAGCTCTGTTTATGAGAAAATCTCTAGTGGGTATAACCAGCCCTTTTTGTGCACCCATATCACCAAAATGTGGCATCAAAATAACATTTTTCACCTTCATGGTTTAATTTTTAAAACAATTACATTTAAATCACAGTATTAAACATCTGATAAATTTAATGTATGAATGGATAATAACCTTCCCACCCCAGATGCTCATCTCAGCAAAAGAAGCAGATATATCCTAATATAGTCATTTGAGCATATAGCGGGAGGTATTGTTGTTACTATTTGTAGTTATCAAAGAGTGGAAAGTTGCCTAATCCTATTTTAAAACAAATCAGTGAAATCTGCAAGGAAAGTAGGAATAATTCAAGTGTGTAGTAAGGAATTAAGGATGAGTTCTGACAAAACTTTCTGATTAGATAGATGTTTTGAGTTGGGTGAAAAAAAGATACTCTCTGTGTGTATGTACATGTGTGCGTGTGAGACAGAGAGAAAGAGAGGGATTTAAGTGACTTAGACTTTTTTAGTAGTCTGTAGAGATTCTCAGTCATCCCGGTCATGGTAGTCCCAAAGGTGCTTTTTCAGGACGCAAAGAAAAAACAAGAAAGTCCAGTTGCCTCCTGAAAAAGCACCTTTGAGGCTTCTTTAGTAAGCCTCTTTGTTTATTTATATATTTATTAATACAGCCAAAATGAAAATAACCCTATGAGAATTATATAAAAATACCCAGCCCAGCCCATTATTTCTACTCAGCAATAAGCAAAATTGAAATAATTGTAACTTCCTTCCCAATGAATATCCAGACAATTGTGGTGTTAAATGGATGCATGCTTATGAAAAAATAACTGAATATCTTGTGAATGTTACATGGGAGAAAGTCACCTTAAAATGATTGCATCTATGCTTATAGAAAATAGAAATAATAGAATAGAGTAACAGCCACAGCAAAAGAATAAATTACCATAATCGTCAGGCATTTTCATTTCAAACTTTCTCAGCAGTGGGATCCAAAGCTATGCTTTCCTGCAACCTTTGCAAGGATAGCCTATACATTTTGTCTTGTGGTGATCATGTTGCCTCTATCTCCCTTCTTTAAATATGCCCAGAATTTATGACACATATTCATATGTTCAATACATTTTTAAAACTGAAATTAGAAAGATGTCATGGCAAATGTATTGAAAACAGGAGTGGAAGCTTGGTAACAAGTATTAAATCCATTCTCATCGCTGTTCTGATGAAAGCCATCAGTGAAGGAGCCTTTGACATTCACCAGGACCCTGATTTAATGAAAAAGAGATGGGGGGGAAAGATGGAATAACTTACCCTGAAAAATACATGATTTGAGGGAAATGGAGGCCTTATGCACATACAGCTCAATCCAATAAAACCATAAATTAACATTAATTTTTGCCACATGGATTGGGATTGGTTATGTTTTAATTATCCTTTTATGTGTTTGCATTTGACATACAGTCTTAAGGAAGAAATGTTATTATATGAGGCCAGTTCATATAATTCCTTTGTGATGTGGGACTATTGCAAAGTATTTCCCATTGCAACAATACTAACAAATGAATATTTCCATCAGATTGATTTCTCTCATACTAGTCTGAATTCCACTGCAGATTGGCTTTCAGGTTTGCACAGCAGAGCTGCTCCCAAGTTACAGTGTTTGGAACAAACAGGAAAGTGCTAGGATGTTTTATTTTTGCTTTCCTGAATCAGTGGCTGGGATCAACAAGTTGTGCTCAGCCAGGGTTAGGCAATCTGGGGTTTTTTTATCTTAATTTTAAAAGTCCATGCCTCAGAGGAAAGCTACCTTGTCTGTTTCCTGCAGTCTTCTGTTTGAAGAGAAAGAGAACATAAGGACCCTATTCTAGATCCAGTACGAAATCATCATGGGTTTGTTGCTGAGGCCAGAAGAAGTTATCAAAAGGTAAAAGAAACCACCTTCTTCTGAACTGGTTATGCATTGTCTTGGACAGTGATATCAATGCATTTGAAGATTTTAATAGGTGTCTTTCCCAGCTTCCCCTGATGATTCTTTAGGCTATTTGGAAGTTGAGGTGAAACCTTTCTACCTCCAGTGCGTGGAAAAGCAAGTGCAGTAATGAACTCATAAAAGTAAAATTACATATGTTAGGGAAAGAAAAATAGTAATTAAAACTGAATGTTTAAGAGTTTTGAACCTTGACTTTCTGCGTGTCAGAGAACTGTTATAACCACTATAATACTAAGAGATTCCTATAGAAGGAATCACAACATTTCATATAGAGCCAAACATGAGAAAGAAAAAGAAAGAAAAGTGTTTTCCCAGAAGAGTGGAGGCTTCAGGAACTGGCAGTCTGGACTGAATACCTGGCAAGTTGCTGGCAAAGTGCCCCATCTGCACATAATTTTCTTAAATCAGCCAGAAATCAACACAGGACAGGAGCAGCTTAAGGATATAGTGCAGATATGCAGGATTACTCTTAGTCACATGTCATCTGTACAGCATTGAAGAGGTTCGCAGATGATTAACCCTGACATCTGGTGGTTGGAACAGACTTTGGAGCATCCCAGGGAAATGGGCTTCTCTAGGCACGTGACTGCTTTTCCTATTTCATTTCCTTTTTAACAAAGGGAGTTAATAAGGAGTAGAAAATTGTGGAATCATAGAAGATTAGATAGCCTAGTAAATACATCAGTCACATTACAGCCCTGCTCTCAGTATCGCCAAACCTATAAATGCTTTCAAAGGAACCAAAAACTATTATTACGAAAGTAATTACTGATTTATGTTTACATGTGATTTTTTTTAAAAAAATCCTGTAATCTAAGAATAATGTATGCTCACCTTTTACAATCTAATTTTCTCCCCAACCTCTTTGTGTTCTTTTCGTGGTCTCTTTAATTTGATTGAGTCCGTTCTTAATGTTTGGTTCGTCTGGCAGTAACCATGAATTTGCCCAAGCACATTCAGTGTTTTCTGAGTGTCATAACAGGCGAATGAAAACTCACTTGAGTAATGAAACAGTTGCTGTTCTAAATTACAAGGAGCTCTCACATTTTGTCAAGTCAACACTAGCAGGTCGGATAAAATATAACAAAAATGAAAAATGGTCTGGCAGTATCTTGTATCCATGATTTTTTTCGCTCTCTCCCTTCTCCAGCTGGCTCTATCTAAGGAATTTCCCAATATCTTAATACTGATTTTCATCAGCCTGTTTAGCCATAATGCACATCCTTTCCACAGGGAAAGGATTGGGCTTCAACCCCTTCTAGACAGATACCAGCTGGGCCCCGTCACTCTTTCCATAAGACAATTTGAAAAATCATCTGTCACTTGCAATAAACTGTGCTTTGACGGGTAAATAGCCTGTAAAAACTTTGTTGATACTTTATATTATGCGTGTCTAAACATCAGGCCTCTCTACTTCCAGATTGTTACAATGTCATATCCATCAGCAGAACAATTACGGGCATTTACCTTCTAGCGTTTTACTGTGGTTTTTTTAAAAAAAAACAATAAAACCCCCAGAGATTACTGCCATATTTCTCCCATATATAGGATTCTTACAGGGTGTTCCCAAGTATTAATTGCTAGCTTAACAAAGGCAGGGGAAATAGCACGCAGTCAGTTTAAGGGGGCAAATTCATTTTTGGCATCACTCCACACTGATTCTAGTTTGGTCTGTTTCCTCTGCATACTAACACGCCTCCAGGGTGGGGAAGGGGACTGCCAATATATTCTCCTAAAAGTTCCCCTATCCCATTTAACTCTAACTCTTCTGAAATGAAGTGTGTGCATTTGTTTTCCATTCACTTCTTTTCAGTGACTATGAAATGTCACTATTCAACAGACATTTCTCTTATTTTGTCATATGGGAATTGCCTTTTGAGAACTTAGAAATTAACTCAATTAGGTATGCATGTACCAAGAGCTGCTTCTGCATTTTATTTCCTATTTGAGGAATCTTAGTAAATTAAAAATGGTGTTTTTTCTTAAAATAGAAGAATAGGAGAGGAGAGGAGAGGAGAGGAGAGGAGAGGAGAGGAGAGGAGAGAAGAGAAGAGAAGAGAAGAGAAGAGAAGAGAAGAGAAGAGAAGAGAAGAGAAGAGTAGAATTCTTTATTGGCCAAATGTGATTGGACACACAAGGAATTTGTCTTTAGTGCATTTGCTCTCAGTATACATAAAGAAAAAATAAAATATATTCATCAAGAATCATAAGATAGTCAATTCTCACTAGGCTCAAGGTTGACTCAGCCTTCCATCCTTTCTAAGGTGGGTAAAATGAGGACCCGGTTTGTGGGGGCAATAAGATGACTTTGTATAAAATATACAAAAGTATGAAGGCTATTGCTTAATGCACTGTAAGCCGCCCTGAGCCTCTGGAGAAGGGTGGCATATAAATAATTTTTTTAAAAAAATAAAAAAATAGAATACTAATAAGCAATCAAATCATACTAGGAAACAATAAAAATAATATAAATTGTAAAGATACAAGCAACATGGATATAGCCATAAGTGGGAAGAGATAGGTACTAGTAAGGATGAGAAGAAGAATAGTAATACAGCCTTAGTAGTTAATTTGACAGTGTGGTGGGAATTAGTTGTTTAGTAGATTGATGACATTCAGGGAAAAACTGTCCTTGTGTCTTGTTGTTCTGGTGTGCAGAGCTCTATAGCGTCGTTTTGAGGATAGAAGTAGTTATAGTAGCCACACCTCTGATCAATTGGGATCATCATAGCTTGGCTTTGATTTGCAGTCATTTGTCATTTTGGGAAATATTTCTTTGCCCAGGTTAGGCAGGAAGGGAAACAAGAAATTATAGCAATTATCATGAGGTTTAGTGCCCTGAACAAAAAGTTTTAAAGGTGGTCACCTTCAAATGCATTTTTTGCATTGGGTAAACCAGCTCCAAATCAGACCAAGAAATTTTTTTTAAACATGATGTTACATCGGTCCATCCTAAACTGAAAGTTAATTCCAGAAGAGTCAAGTTCCCAGCTTGTATGTTATGCTATATAACAACTACATTCCAAACAGGTTTTTTAGAACATTCAGTATGCTTTAATATGCAATATTGTAAAAATTGAACCAAAGATTAGGATGGATTAAAATAATACAAGCAGAAGTTTATTCTTGACATAAAAGAGCTGATATTAGTGGGTGGTTCGTGAAATAGTTGAGGTTGCTTATCTTATTCTAAACTATGGGTGGGCATTCCCACTAGCCCTGCCTAATAGTTAGGGACGATAAAAGCTACAGTTCAATGTATAGATGGCTATAAATTGCCCTGTGCTTAAGTATGAGATTCACAATTTATAATGCTGACAGTGCACTATTACCAGAGATTTCTATGGCATGCAATGCCTGATAATACTATAAGATCGTTTAGCAATTGTGACCAACTTGTAAGATGTAGCAGCCTGAAACAGCTATTCATGCTACGTTAATCTCCATAATTAAACAATTGTGATAATTTATACTTAGATATGTCCTTAAAAGGTGATCTTCCCAGTTTCCAACAGCCATACCTTTAGATACAATGCTGTAGAATGCCAGGAGTCATAATTCACTTACTGATAAACAAGATTCCATTTATCTGCTTAAAAAATTGCACTTTTATCTGCTTTAAGAAAAGTTTATGCAGGTCCAGCTAGAAATATGTTGAGGAAGGATAACTTGTCTCTTAAATCATGGACTTCAAGTCATATCATCATTTTTGTTGGTGAGATGTGAGGTTTGAGATGCCACTCTTTTCTTGGGATACTCTAAAGCAGGGGTCACCAACCTTTCAGACCTCAGGGACCACTAAATTCATACTTTTAAATCCCGCGGACCACTAATATGATCTAATGACCGGCTGCATGAGCGTGGCTAGGTGGTCATGTGACTGGGTGGGTGTGGCCAACTCAATGTCACTCACATCAAGGGGTGCCTCGTCAGCGTCTACTTGCCCCTCCCCTCCCAGCCACTTCTCGCCTGCCTGCCCGGGCTCCTTAGGGCCCAACAGGAAGCAGTTGTTGGAGCTAACCAGCCACCATGAGAAAGAGTTGGCAAAACAGCTGGTTCAGTTCAAATTGGATCTAACCGAGAAGGAGGCTCAGCAGAAGCACCTTACTGATTACTACCTTTCCAAGCAGAGGGAAGATCTGCGGGAGTGCAAGGTCAGGTACTGGTGCCTGGAGGCTCAGCGGGCTGAGATGGTCAGCCAGTTCCAGGCCAAAAGCGCTCCATGGCATAGGGCCCAGTTATCTACGAGACCGCCTTCTGCCACTGACAACCTCCCATCGACCCGTGCGCTTCCACAGAGAGGGTCTCCTCGGGGTGCCATCAGCCAAGCAATGTAGGCTGGTGACCCCCAGGGGGAGGGCCTTCTCTGTGGGAGCTCCTACCCTCTGGAATCAGCTTCCCCCTGAGATAAGAAAAATCCATGACCTCTGTGCCTTCCGCCGGGCCCTTAAAACATTTTTCTTCCAACAAGCCGGGCTGGCCTAAGCGAAGCCTTTTAAATGATTTTAAAGTGGGGTGTTTTTAAATTCCTGGGCCAAATTTAGATATTCTTTTTAATTGGTTTTTAACTGTTTATATTATGTGTTTCTTACTTGGCTGTACACCGCCCTGAGTCCCCAGGGAGAAGGGCGGTATAGAAATCTAAAAATAAATAAAATAAATAAATGATGCAGTCCCACTGGAACAAGGTCTCCAACTCTTTGCCACCAGTGGCACTTCCCTCCAGCCTTCGCCCAAAGCCCTGCACCAGGAGGCTGAAGCAGACCCCAAGTCGGAATATCTTCCCCCACTCCGACCCATACAAAAAGACCCCAAAGGGGGAGACTCTCTGCCACAACACAAATGTTCATTGCATGTATCTGGCCCAAAGGCCATAGTTTGAGGACCCCTGATTTAGTGCAATATAAAAAATGCAAATAATTTTTTGTGGACCACCAAAATTTTCTTGTGGACCACCGGTTGGTGACCGCTGCTCTAAAGCATTTGTGTATTTGCTTCTTTGTATTCTCTGATCCTTTACCATATCATTCCAACACTTCTGAAAATATGGACAGTTCCGGAAAGCAAATTCAGTCACATAATTCATTTTCTTATATCCTGAGAACAGAAAAATTAAAATGCATAAGCTAAACTTCTACCTTATTATTTCATAATGCCTATATGAAACCAGCTCTTTGCTGCCAATGAGTGTTTAGTCCTTGATGCCTGCCATCAAGGGCAGGCTTCAAAAGCAATTGAGACATGTGACATCTAGGGCTTCAAAAGCAATTGAGACATGTGATACCAGCGGAAGAATATACAGTATAATAACATAGCAAAACATATAATTAACACTAATTACATATCACCAAGCCCATAATCTTAATGGCCCTTGAAAGAGGTAGATCCACAAATTTTATGTGATATGCAGATTTCACTAGGCCTCCCAAATCATGTTCTTTCAATAGACTAAAATGGAATGAGTCTTAATTTCTTCATGGTTGCTAACGAGAGCAATCCTGAGAGTGCTTTGCAGGAGAAGTTATCCTAAGACCCCCCCAAAGCCTAAAGGGAAGCACATGGTTTTTATAAGGGGGAAAAAGCTGCCTTTGTAAGTAAATATTCTCAGTTTTACAGAATTGGCTTGCCCACAAGATAAAAAGATAGTTACTTATAACTATCTTACTATATATATTACTTAATATATAACTATATTACAAGATAGAAAGATAGTTAATATAACTGAGAGAGTCCAGATATTTCACGAGAAGAGTCCTCCATTCCTCTGCTCACAATAGAATACCTTATGCCACCAGACTTGAAATTTTGGGCTTATACGACTTAGAACTATGCTGCCTTCGGTCTGACCTAAGCATAGTACATAAAATTATCCACTGCAATGTCCTACCTGTCAATGACTACTTCAGCTTCAACCACAACACACAATACACGAGCACACAATAGATACATACTTAAGGTAAACTGCTCCAAACTCGATTGCAGAAAATACGACTTCAATAACAGAGTGATCAATGCCTGGAATGCACTACCTGACTCTGTGGTTTCTTCCCCAAACCTCCAAAACTTTAACCTTAGACTGTCTACTGTTGACCTCACCCCATTCCTAAGAGGTTTGTAAGGGGCATGTATAAGTGCACCAATGTGCCTACCGTCCCTGTCCTAATGTCCCTTTTTATTCATATCCATTTCATGTATTCATAATCATGTTTATACTTTTATCTGTTATCTTATATATGCTTGACAAATGAATAAATAAATAAAATAAAATACTTTGGGCCTTACATAAGCAACTAAGGCCTCACAATTACTTCAGAAAATGTATTAACCTAAAGCACAGTCAGCAATCCGGGGTCTACAAAACCTATCTTGCTTCTCCCACCATTCATCCTGAGTGGCTGGGCCTCAATTTGGTGTGGAAATTGGGTTTTGAGTGTCTTCTAAGAGGTAAGATGCCTTAAGGTGAAAACACATTTTCAAAACATTTAGAAATCTTTATAAATTGTAGTGGGTTTTGCCATGTAGGGCAAAAGGGAAAAGTGAGTACCCATTTTATCCTTTATGGCCCTTCAGAGTGAAAAGAAACAAAAAATTATTTTGGTCCTCCTCATTTCAATTACATCATATCTGTATTACCCGCTTCCCCTGGCCTAGATTATGATGATGACCATCAAATTTATTAAATTTCTTTAAAACTGTTTAATAAACCAAAGGCTAAGAGACTCTTCCTGAATGTGAAGCTTATTATTGGATTTGACAGTAGATAATCCACATCTAAATCATGAATATTATATTGGGCCTTAAAAAAAAACCTGTAAGCATGCCAAAATTTCTTGTTCCTCAAGGGGACCAAATTAACTCCCAACCAGTCAGCACTCAATCATAGATGTTTGCTATTAAAGGAAATAATTCTTCTTCATAATCATAACTGAAAGTAAAATATGAGTGCAAGATCTTGATTTCATTGTTTCTCCTGAACAAATGATTTACAATGACTTGTAATTTTGACAAGGTAATGTGTCCAACTGCCTTTGCAAGTTATCCAAATTGGCAACTATCACTGCAACTTTTCAGAAAAAAACCCTGCAATTTCATGATGTGGTATTTGACATACAACACTCAAAAGAAAGCCAACAATTCTACTAAAAGGTTAATACGAAAAGTGAAATTCAGTTAGCTATAGATTACAGGTGCAGGCTAGGCTATTTGTCACAGGGTTGAAAGGCTGAAAGGCTGAAAGATATATCTTTAACAAAAAGTATCTTCTGTTGTATATGTTAATGCTGAAGCTTTCTTTCATGACCTAATCAACACATATTGCTAGTTTGTGAGGAGTCTATTTGCTGAAGGGTAGTGCCCTTTATTTAATGATGAGATAATTTATCTTGCCCATTTGGTTTGGAATCTTCCTTATACATTTAGTGATTGGTTTATCTACAATGTGTTTATTTGGTTACATTTATGTAGATTGTATGAAACCAAGCATTATGTCTTATAAACCATGGCTTATACTTAAAGTATATTGGTTGAAAGCTCCACTTCCACAACAAGGCCTGGTATGCTGACCTAGCATGACAAGGGACAAAGTGTGTTTTTGGTATGGATGAGCAAAGAAAACCAGGAGAGTCTGACACTCAAGAATCCCCCCCCCCCCCAGTGTGCAAGTCATCTCAGTTGCCCCACTAAAGCAAGCAGGGACTGAGGCAGCAGGTGAATGATTGCATTTTCTCAAGAAAATCACATGAATAGTATCATATGAAAGAACCTCAAGTCAGATAGCATTCAACATGCTCCTTGAGGAAGACATTTTGATATACTAATGTTTATGATCCAGCTACATTAAAGCCTTCCAGATGTCTTGTTGATGTTATCATGAAGGAAAATCCAAAACTGTGAAGATAGAATTACACTGAGAACATGGAACATAAGAAGCATGAACATAGAAAAGCTTATTTCTTCACTTTCTTTAAACAACCAAAACTACACTAATATACATAGACATCACAAGACAAAGCAAACAGAAATCAATTTGATTATATTGATTGGAGATGGAAGAGCTCAGCTATAACATCAAAGATATGGCCAGGGTCTACTTGTAGAACAAATCAGAAACTGTTTATGTGTAAATTCCAAGTCAAACTAAAGTGGAAGGAAAAAAATCAACCAGTTTCCTCATTACAGCCTTGATACCCACCATTTTCAAGGAGAACATCACAAATTGCTTTGAAATCTTGTACGGTATTGATAGAAGACCAAAGGAACTATGGAATAAAAATTAAAGATTAAGGATGATCATGAAAAGCAACTGCCAGTGACTAAGAAACAGAAGAAATTGTGCTTATAAAGAAACCAATAGTCAAGAAATATGCCACAGTCCAGCACTTGATAGAATAAAAATGAAGGCCTTGGAAAATATATTGTCAATGAAGGGTTTGAAAAAATATATATAGAAGCATCTATACCAGTAGTGGGTTTCAATTTCGGTCGCTACTGATTCGCTCGTGGGCGCGTGGGTGCATACGTGATGCTTCTGCGCATGCGCAGAGACATCCAGGCGTGTGGGCAGATCCTCCCGCCACCACCAGTTCTCCCGATCCGGGGTGAACCGGTAGCAACCCACCACTGATCTATACCTATAAAGATAATGATGTAGTCAATGATTTTATCTTGACACTCTATAGAATCAAAAGCTGGATTTTGGAGAAGCAAGACAGATGAGTATTGAGGTTTTTGAACATTGGTTTGGAAGTAGACTCTCGAGAATACTATGGATAGCTTACAAAATAAATGGATCATAGATCAACTGAATCTGAAATTTCTCACTCAAGGAACAAATGACTGAATTCCAAATACCTTCTTTTGGATATATAATGTGAAGACACAGATCCCTTGAGAAGTTTGGGAAAGAAAGAAGGAAAAAGATGAGAACAATCGACAGCAAGATGGATATACTCAATTACAGCAATGATAGGTGCATCATGAAAGATCTGAAGGGTTCGGAAGAGACAAACTTCCTATGAAGGCACTTATAGTCAACTTGATGGCATATAATCAATCAAAATTGGTTTAGCCCAACCCAATCTGTTTCATTCAGGTTAACAAATAAATCATGGCTATTAAAACAATGGTTTTGTGTTGCATGTTTATAATTCTTATTTTTTAAATTTATATACCAAATTTAGAAACCACCCACCAATTTTGTAACAGCCAATCCGTGAGTGATCTAGCTTCACCATGGGAAGGGGAGAGTACCTCTAAAATACTGTGCTTCCGCTTAATCTTTCTAATTGGTCATCTTAAAGTACTCAAATTAAGCTCTTTGCAAACTACCACTAATTGTTGGTGTGGTTATTACTCACAGTATGTCAAACGCCATTCAGCTCTGGTAATCAAAACTGTTTTATTTATTGGCCTCTTACAAATATTGGCCTGCAACAAAGAGCTATAAAATTATTTGACATTTTTGCTGCAATAGATCGAATGTGGTTAACTGTACAAGTTTCATTTTCTACAGTACAATAAGTTTTAGGGCCTGATTCACAGTACAATAAAGCTACAGTGAAGTTGTTTGACTTTGGCTTAGCAAGAAGTCTGAACCTAGTGGCTTGTAATCCACAATTTAACCACTGTAGCCTCTTCCACGAGTCATAGTTAAAAAAGATCTCAGGGCAATCTGTGAATTCAGCATATAGCAATTTTTCCCAACATCTCTCCCCAACAATCCTAAAATTTTTAGGAATAACACTCAAGGACCCCTTTTTTGGCAAAGCATATGGAGAGAGAAATTTATAGTGGAGAAACCCTAGCAAAATTGTTTACCAATTGTTTCTTACAATTATTCCAAAATCTCTATTTGAGGAACTGAAAAAAAAATCTTTTCCTTTATTTCTTTGTTGCAAATTGCCCCCCTCCTTTTCATGCTCAAAAAGCTGTTTTGCCTAACCGAAAGAAGCCCATTATATTACTTTTGTAAAATATATGGTTTAGCTCACTTAATGAGCTGATGATGTGTGGTGGTAGAGGCAATCACCATCCCAAAGCTCCCTTGGATTTATGGAATTAGCTTTACTATTATTTAGAACCTATCCATTTAATCAGCATTTACATGTTACACAGCACACATAATCAGTTTGAAGCAAGCACTGACAAGTAACTACTTCCAGGTATAGAATAGAATAAAGAATATGTAAACAAAACTCAACTTTGCTTTTTCTGCTACTACTTATCTTTGCTGTAGAAACTAATTCACTGTATCAATGTTATTACATTTTAATGGATGTCTGTAACATCTATATACTTCTAATGGTTGAAGAAATAAGGCCTCTGAATTTCCTAACTAATTCCTAAATAATAGAACTGATAGTGAAGAGCTGGTTAAAGAGATTGAGTAAATTGAGGTTAAAGGAAATACCTGGTTAAAGGAATTGAGTAAACATGCCATCTTGGACTTCAAGATACTACAGAAAGAGAAATTGGAACATAGTCATACATCCTCAAAAGAAAATTAGGTTTGCAAGGGAAACCAAAAACAGCAAAACGACTTTTTTTTATTATGTCAAGAGTGAACGAAAGAAAGTGGCTACTGTGCTGAATGCTTTTTGCATACCATGGAGATGCTTATGCTCAGTTGATCATTAGGCATCTCCCTTGGCAACCATATCAGCAATGATATACTCAAGCAGTAGATGGCTGTTGCATCAATAACCTACAAGATGCAAGGTATGTTACAGGTCCCATCTATTAGGGAAGTACATCTAGTGAGACCCAGAAGAAGAGTTTTCTCTGTGGTAGCTTTCTCACTCTGAAATATTCCCCCAAAGGTAAGATTGGCTCCCATCTTAATATTTTTGTGGAAAAGCCTGACGACAAGTTCTCTCATTGAGCCTAGGGACCTAAAGTTGATATGGAAGCCATTCAAGTGGTGGTGTGATTGTGCTTGCTGCTCCAATGGGGATGGGGTTGAGAAGGGTTGGGGGGACTATATTGTGAAATGTTAATGGAATAGGCCATACAGAGTCACTTTGTGTGAGTTGGGGCACCATATAGATGTGTTTAATAAATACTGCATACAGTTGTATAGTCATTTCCTACAAGCAGCATCCTACTCCTGCACCTGTACTGCCTAATACTGATGGCAAGTGCTCACGCAGAAGACCAAAGCAAAGGTAAAGATAAATGTAAAGGTTTCCCCTATCCAGTTGTGTCTGACTAACACTGATGGCAAGTGCTCACGCAGAAGACCAAAGCAAAGGTAAAGATAAATGTAAAGGTTTCCCCTATCCAGTTGTGTCTGACTCTATGGGGCGGTGCTTATCTCCATTACTTAGCTGAGGAATCCAGCATTGTCCAAAGATATTTCCATGGTCATGTGGCCAGCAAAACTATATATCAAAGCACATGGAATGCTGCTCCCTTACCAGCAAAGTGGTACTTATTTATTTATTCACATTTGCATGGTTTTGAACTCCTAGATGGGCAGGAGCTGGGGCAAGTAATGAGAGCTCACTCCATCATGCAACGCTTGGGTCTTGAACCCAGACTGTCACCTTTCCAGCTGACAAGCTGAACATTTTTAACAGCTGAGCCATCGCACTCCCTTAAAGCAAAGGTAGGAGGACACAATTGATATAGACATGATAGAGTTGGACAAGATTGCTGAATTTGATTGGATGAAATGCTGTTTGTGATTAAAAAGGAAACCCTGCACCTGTGGGGAAATGCTAGAAGATGAGAGTAGGATTTGCATTGTTTTTTTCCACAACAGTATTCAAACAGACTACCAAATCTTTTGACAAAAACAGAGAATGGCAATTCAAGATAAGTAAAGAGTTTATTAGGCAGCACATGGCTACCATTATCAAATTACAGGACAAGACAAATCATTTCCAAGACTTTTGAAGAAGTTTCGAATCTAATTTGGAGTCCATAACACAGGGGCAGGGACAGTTGTGAACATGCCAAAATATGCCCACATAACATTACTGTTTTGTGAATTGCGTTGGTTGCAAATAACCTTCTTTGTGCAATTCAATGTTCTCCTTACCACTTTTAAATTACTTCATGGCATGAAAGATATTGTGAGTTGGGCAACCCTATAAATTTGTTTAATAAATAAAATAACCCAACCCAGAGTACAAATCCAGGAGAGTTGGCATGTTTGGAATCCAATTAATGGAACTCAAGAAGTAGGTTGACTTCTCCTGGCCTTTTGGAATGACAAAACCCCTCCAGAGAGGTTTACAGCTCCTGAAGATATATAAATTAACCACTGAATAAATTAATAAATTAAGAGAAAGAGCTTAATAAATTAATAAATTAAGCTCTTTCTCAAGGCTTGGGGTTACAGTAGATGGCAAACCCCTGTGGATTGTTTGATTTGAAGATTTTGTTGCTGTAGGTACTTTTTCTATTGTTTCAATTGTACCATTCTCAATTCAGTGTTACAATGGAGCTAGGGTGGTATATAAAAATTAAAATAAACAGGAGGAAAAAAAGTCACTAAAACCTGCTTGTGTTAATTAGATGTAAGCTATAAAGTCATTTGACGTTTGAAATCTGCTATAGATATTTTTATATAGATTAATTCACTTATGAAGAGGTCCAATTCATCGGTCGCTTCATTTCATACAGTTGCACATTTGGTAAATGATTTGGGGTGATGAAGAATCAAGGTCAGCCAGGATCCAAAAAATAATCCCAAAAGAACTGGGCCTAGCTCAATTCCTAGAGAGTATGGCACCTTGCAGATTAACTGGAGCTGCTGGTTCTTTTCCTCCCTCCCCCCTTAAGGAACAATGTTTCATTTATTCAAGCTATAAGCACCACCATGTGTCGGAAGTAGCTACAACATCAATTTGTGAAATTTCATTTAGAGACTGTAGGCTAAGCACAAACGTTCCTTTCCTTATGCAGCGTAAGATACCAGCGAAAGCCACTGTTAAGAGTTGAAATAAATCATTATCATAGATTATTCCCAGTTTCAATTAAATGCTGATTATATTCTATGGTATCTAAATGTGCAAGCTGTTATTGCTATTTTTTCTCGCTAGGCAGAAGATATCGATGTGATATGAAATAGTGCTTTTTCATATATATGAAAAAAATGATATATCGGTTAATGGTTAAATAAATCATGGCTTACCAAAATGTAAATTTCATTCATTCCAGACATCTTCTACTAGTCAGGATGGCTGGGGAATGTAGAAGATACCAGACTGGGTTTCTTGCTATAATGCCTTCATGTTTATATGATTTATGAATAACTAAACAAAATCTTTCCTACCCCGAAAATTGCCATGTCTCTTATAAGGCCATTTCTGAGACATCTGCAACAGGGGTGGGTTCTACTTACCTTTACTACTGGTTTGCAGCGGGGCCACATGCGCGCGTTTGCTTCACTTGCGCACGCGCTCTTCTGTGTGCATGCACTCTTCTGCGCAAGCGCAGAAGCGTTTTGATGACATCAGGGTCAGTGGGCAGAGCCTCCTGCCGGTTTTACTACCGGTTCTATAGAACCGGTGCGAACCGGGGGCAACCCACCACTGATCTGCACATAGATTTAGAGACTTGAAAAAGAAAAGTCAACCACTACTGGCTATTTTAAATGGGATCTATAGTATCTGCTTGTACAAATCTCTTTGTTATTATTTCTAATACCTAGCACTATTCTTCAGAGCTAACCAAGTAAACATTGAGACAAGCTTGCATTAGCACAATGGCCTGGAATCCAACAGCAGGAAAAGGTAAGATGCAGAAGATTTCCTTGAAGCTTTAAGTCAGATTCACTCTCACTCATTAAACTAGGAATGTTAAGTAGCAATTAGAGAAAGATCATTTCAAAACATGGTCTTTGTTCAGGAGAATTTGTGCAAGAGTCCATTATATGTGCTCTGATTATTTTTGTGGGTTTTTAATTCTATTAACCAGTAAATTAAAAAGCTTGTCTTTCTGTGATAAGGATCATTGAAAAAAGATTGTTCTTATGAAAAAAAACCCAACCCTTTTATTAAATTACAGAAAATGTTTATGTTACAATTTAAAACAAAGAGGGGTTTTTTTTCTGATACCAATGTGGAATTCTTTGTAACTTAAGGAGGGATTTTTAAACTTTAAGACATTTTGTTGGGCTATTTATTTAATAAACAAGCCTCCGTAACCCATACTCTACAATTCATTTGCCCCAAGTCACTGAAGTTTACTTGTAGTTGCTGTTCTTCAGGTGTTGACATGAATTGGAATGTTTTCATTCAGGAAAAAAAAATGTATAATTAAGGCCAGTTGATAAACCTATTATATTAGCTCTTTTCAATTCAGTGTATACTATTAACTAAAGAGCGCAAACCATTACTTTTATGAAACCTGCAACTCTTGAGTTTATATTTTCCTACTCCTATATACATGGAGGGAACATCCAAACAAAAGGAGAAATAAAATATTTACAGACAGGTGTCAATTCCAGTGCATGTAGTAACTTCAAAGCTAACATCCAACACACGTTTCTCATCAAGCTGATAATTGTGACTTTTGAGAGCCAGGCCAAATATAACAAGGCAGGGAGTAGCCCTGCCCTGAAGCCTCAACTGTTTTATGTATTTCCAACACCTTTAATACAGCAGTTATTCCTTTCAGAGAGGGGAGGGTGGGAACCAATATGATGAACGTAGGTCTAATTATTTTGCCTGTTCTTATGTCCTAACACTGCTTCCTTTGCTGGGCAGAACAATTCTTTATATCCTTTTCAACTATTAAAACTATAAACCCTAGGCAAACATTCTGAAGAGAGGTGGAAAATGTAGATTAAAAATTACTCATGTGCCTATTACAGTAATAGTACACCTATTTTTCTCAAGAAACAAGTTTTAATGATCTTTTTTTAAAAAATCAGGAAGCAAGCATAGTGGCGTTTTGGTTGTTTGCAATGCAGAATGTACATCACACATTTTTTACCAAAGCCTTATGAGTGAGGAAAGAACAGCAAGATACATCATGATATCATTCTCTAAATTGATTTCAAAATTTATTAGGTAATTACTAACTTCAGTACTCAAGAGGCAGGGATATTATACCAGATAATGAGTTTTCCTCCTTTCAAATAATCTACCGGATCATGTCTTTCCAATAGTAGGGATATTGCATCATCATAAACACATTTAACAAAGTATAACCTAAAGCAGGGT
>WNWU01000032.1:16920643-16932829 GCA_012654045.1 Ptyas mucosa | reverse complement strand
GCTGGCTGGAGAATTCTGGGAGTCGAAGTCCACAAGTCTTAAAGCTGCCAAGTTTGGGAACCCCTGAGCTAACACATTTGTTGAGAAATCTGACAGCAATTATATACTCTTTCAATTCTAATCTAGTTCTCTATAGGCTGGAGTTAAACATCACTATAACTTTCCTATATATTTTCATTTTTGTCAGAGAATGGCATAGTAATTTATAGCTAAGTAGCTGTTTATAGGATTAATAAAGTTGACAGATAAAAGAAGTAAAGAAGAATGCAAGACAGTGAACATGTACTGGGGCAAATACCAGTTTCATCATAAAATAGCACAGATATCAACAAAAAAGAGGGAAGCTCTGTCTTTATGAGTTAATAAGTGTAGAATTGGCTTTGTAAAATTATGGCTGCATTTAAAATAAGTTAGCTTCAGTAATAGTAGCAATTTGCTGATCTAGTCTGGGCTTGAAAATTAAACAGGGTCAGGCCTGGTGCATATGGTATCTGAATCAGAGAATACCAAGGAATATCATGGCTGTAGGCTAGAATGAAGTGTCAAAAACATGTTGGAAGAAGGCGATGATACTTCTATACTGCTCCCAAGGAAACTGACTAAAATCATTAGAACTGAGTTCATTCTGCAAATGATTTTCCTTAAAATAAATTAATCTGGGAATTTATAAATGGGATAGAACAATTATTAATGTCTAATGTTCTATTTTTTATATTGTTTGTCTTTGTTTTTAGTAACATTCACAAAATAGTATTCACTAAAAGCAAAATATATATTGAAACACATTGTTTGCTAAAATTAAGAATTAAAGGTTCACATTGTAAAATTATATCTCAATGAAAAGTCCAATTGAACGTGTTTGGTGTCTATAGTAACTAGAAAGGAATGCAACATGCAAGATGTTTATCTTTCTTGTTAATATTTTGAATATTAACAATAAAGTCCCCTTCAGTCAAGTTCAACTACTAGTGACCATAGTGACACATAGTTCAACAAAAATTTCCAATAATTCTAATCATCACTCTTGTATTTTTCTGTGGTACTGTTTGTTTGATTGTGGCACTGAGGGTAGACCAAACTGTAAATAAATATTACTAATGAAATTCCTGGTGGCAATTCTTCTTCCTTCCAGTACTGCGCATATATAATACGCCCTGCTGTCAATATATGTAGTATGAGATACTGTGTTTCTTTAGTATAGTTTTCTATTGACATCCCTAATACCACCAGAATTACCATCAGATAAGGATATAATTAAAAAGATCTTGGAATGCGCAGAACTGGATAAACTAACCAAAGAAATACAGGGGAAAGAGAAAACCAAATACTATAAAGTGTGGAATAATTGGTATGAATGGTTGAAAAATAAAGAAATAAATTAAAGGAATGAAGAAGGGAAAGAGAAAAATGTGATAGATCAATTAACACATTAGTAGAAATGTAATATAATAGGAGAAAAAGGCTGAAATAGTTAATATATCTGTAAATATTAATATATAGTAAGAAACGGATCACTGTTAAGTAGCTGAAAAGAAACTAAGATTTTTGTATATGTTGTATGTCTATGTATGTCTTTTTAACTATGTTTACAATAAAAAAAATTTTCCTGAATTCTGGGAAAAAAACACATTTTCCAGGTTTCAAATTTAATATTATCTAACTTTTATACTATTGTGTAACTGCAAACTGTTAATTGCTATACTTAAGCTGATATGTTTACTCCCTTTTCACAGCCCTAGGATAAAATTTAAGATAAAAGAAGGCATAGAAATTTAATAAATAAAAAACTGGGTGCTTCCCTTTTAATTATTTATTTAAAATATCTGTATGGCCACTAATTTAGTACAACTCTAGCTGGCTTACAACACATGTCTAAAGCTAAATGCTACAGCCAAACTTCAGAAAAACGAAAAGAAAACTTTGAAAGATTACTATATTTTTCTATACAGGCAATGTAAGCATAGCAGGTAAAGATGTCACATTATAAAGTTCCAATATATTTTCTAAGAAGATGTCTCTCTCTTTCCATCCATCCATCCATCCATCCATCCATCCATCCATCCATCCATCACCAGAGGCTGAAGGAGGAACTAGAGCCGTGATGGCGAACCTATGGCACGGGTGCCACAGGTGGCACGCAGAGCCATATCGATGGGCACACGAGCTCAGCTCCGGCATGCATGCGTGCACCAGCCAGCTGATTTTCGGGCCTTCTGGGTCCACCAGAAGTCAGGAAACACACTGTTTCCGGCCTCCGGAGGGCCTCTGAGGGGGTGGAGAAGGCCGTTTTTGCCCTCCCCAGGCTCCTAGAAAGGCTCTGGAGCCTGGGGAGAGCAAAAAATGGGCCTACCAGGCCCACCGTGCCATCACATGCCAAAAGCGGGGGGAACACAGGGGGGGCAGGGCGCATAGAATTATGGATGTGGGCACGCGTGCGTGTGACTCCACCACGGTCCCCCCCACTTTTGGCACACGATGGCAAAAAGGTTAGCCATCACTGAACTAGAGGGATGTGGAAAGTAAAGGCCAAAGTGGTCCTAGTAGTGACAGGAGCACTTGAGGATGTGACTCCTAAGCTGGAAGAGTGGCTCCAGAAGATCCCAGGAACATAAAGGATTATTTGTCTAAAAGAGTGCAGTGGTACAGACAGCTAAGATACAACGCAAAGCCCTCAACTCCCAAGCCACTGGTAGAAGACCCAAGATTGCGGCTGACACATACCACCTATAGGATGAGAAAGGAATTTTTAAAATTATTTTTATATATACAATGATGATGTTATGTTTAATAGTTATTATGATGTTATGTTATTAATAGTTGATATTACTGTTTTTATTGTATTCACATATTATTAGTATAAACAATTTATCGGTTTACATCATAAAAACAAAAATATGCTGTATTGCAGTATGTGTAGTGGTGGGCGTTCAGTTCCACAGCTCTCTGGAACAGCTTGCCTTTAATATCTTGCAAAAACCTAACAATGTGAGTGCCAGCCTAATTTCCAGACAGATTATTCTGTAATAGAGGACGACAATTAAGAAACATGGCTTACAAGGTCATGCCCATTTCAGCTTGCCCTGCCTAGGAAACTATTAAAGATGTTGGCAACATCTGTTCCCTGAGCAAGTAGAGTAGATGTTTCTATGCCAAAAAACCAATTTTGTACAACCTTTGGCGACAAGTCAACACTTTGAATTGTACCCAGAATCTTACTGATGAGCAGTTTAGTGACAAAACAGGTGTTATACAATTATAAGGAATTTGAAAGAGCGATCACATTTTGAACTAATTGCAGTTTTCAAAGACAATCCATGTGTAGAGTATTGCAATAAACCAAGCAAGCAATATGCAGAACTTATAATGGAAAGATTATCCTGCTCTAAGTAGATCTATCACTAATGAATCAGCAAAGGATTTTGGTTTCAGTTTCAATCTACCTATCTAGGGGTGGGTGCTACTTACCTTTACTACGGGTTCACAACAGGGCCACACACACATGCTTGCTTCACTTGCACTCTTCTGCGCATGCGCAGAAGCGTTTTCATGATGTCAGGGTCAGTGGGTGGAGCCTCCTGCCAGTTTTACTACTGGTTCTATAGAACCGGTGTGACCCGGGGGCAACCCACCACTGTACCTATCCAACAATGGTCAGCAATCTAGGAGGACCTGCAACTCATGATCCTGCTCTTTCAGGAGAGTGCCATCCTTTTAGGTGTCAACACGGAGAGTTGTCAAGAGTTGTTAAGTATCAAACACAGAGAGACTGTCTGTTTCTCAGCTGGTTTTCATGCCTAGGGCAGGATTAGAACTCATAGTTTTTTTATTTCTAGCCTAGTGCCTTAAAACTAGGCCAAATTCACTCTATGATAAATATCTAATATATTTACTATTTTTAAACTTTTTTCTTCAGCCTAGTTCACTTGTGGAATTACATCTTGGTTTGGAAAAAGTATTCTGAAGTACAGCCGGGTGTTATATAACCTTCATTCCACATCTCTGTATGTTGCTCATCAAAGAGAAAAATATTATCAACTGTTGGCTAGATGCAATCACTAAGATTAAACATCTATTTAATTCATAACAAAAATGAATTTATAAGTGCAGAATTACTTATCAATTAAATGTGAGCAAAACAGTTAAGCAAAATCCTTAAAAAAAGTAAATAATTTAAAATCTATATCCTAATTGGTGTTGAAAAAGTGCATATCTCATTTAAAAAGGATTCAGATTGCCATAATTTAGGGGGGGGGGAAGCTAAATGAATAATACTACATAGACTTAATAGGGTTCTTTATTGATATGAAAACACAGTGCATCATCTACTGGCAAAACTTACTGTTGGGATGAAACATTTCACATGTGAACCTCATCTTTGGAGGACTTAAAGGATAATCAAGAGGAAAACTCAGAATAGCAGGAAAAACTCCATACTCAAAACAAGTGTCTTCTGGTCCCCTAGAATCAAATAAATAAATACATAAATAAATAAATAAATAATAAACAAAGAAAGAAAAAAGTAATAACATCTGGGGCTATTTAAAAATATTTAAAGTATTTTAAATAAACGAATATTAAATCAGCCACACACAAATGAATTATGTACAATCTGTAGCATTTCAAAGCTTTACTGTATATTGAATGTAAGGTCTGTTTTCATGTAATAGTAATAGTGAAATTCATTTACAACTTGAAGTAAAAAAAACATTAATAAATACCTACTCTACTGTTCCACTAACCGAGAAAGAAGATATGTACTACAGACATATGAATTGTTTCAATGTCAAAATATTCTAGCTGTAAAACATTCAAACTTTAACAGAAGTATGCCAATGCTCTTCCAACTTACGAGTATTTCATCCTTGAAAAGAATCATTCTGACTGTGAAACAGAGAGCTTGGGGATAAGAACATTAGATCCTAAATATGTAACACATATTTGTTACAGTTAGATGCAAATGAGAAAAGTCCCCTAACTTGCATATGATACCATAATTTTTTACTTTTATTTTTAAAAAAATAAAACTGGCTATCTAAATATTAAGAAAGTGTTTCCTAACTAGTGACAGTCTTTATTATCCAAAGAGAATCTGCATGATTTAAATCAATGCAGCTTCGAGTATAAGACTCCTCTTATTCAAATACGGATTAGTGCTATAAAACTCATAGGTTTCTTAGCTGGAACCACCGCTGTATTTTTAATAAAAAATACATAATGTTCTAGTGAAATTCTGAAACATTAAGAGAACTTTGGAAGCGCTTAGATTTGAACTTTTACTGAATTCTCTCTCTTTTGGTTTAGCTTTTGCCAAATCTGAAGTACACATTTAAATAAAATACATATAACAGAAATTATTAAAAAAGGTAGAAAGTCTCTGCTCTCTACCGATCATCCTGCATTACATTATCAGTTAATAGTCACAGCACAACAGTTCTGCACTAAACAGTCCCTACAGTAAATCTATACCAATTTCAGTAGACTATTTTATTTCAGGAAAGAAGCCTAAAGGAATTTAGGCTAAACTTTCTCATATCCATTACCCCTTCCCTAAAACAAAAAGCTGAAGGGCTGAGAAATCAAAGCTTGTACATTTAAGTTATAAGGAAGGTCACAACACTACATAATTGCTAGGGTGTGTTTATTTAATTATATTCAATCTGTCTCCAAGGCATGTTCCAGATTTTAGTACCTGCACGTCAAGAAATATTGCTAGCAAGTACTGAAAATGCTGCTTTGAACACACTGCTTATTCAACATGGACAAAGGTGTCAAAAGCTGCAATTTAAAAGATTTTAAATAACCAAGGCTTATAAAATGACTTTAGTAATGGCCTTATGAAAAGATATACGCAATAAAATTTAAACCATCAAGTCAAATAATAAAAGCAACTTCAATATTCATAATTAGGAAATGCAGGCTGTCCTGCCATAAGGAATGCATCCAAAATGCACACTCAGTTTTTAAATGATTGTGTTTAAGTAACAAACACTAGAAACATATAATACATTCTAGCAACTAAAACCGTTAATGAGAAAGCTTCTGAACATGTACAGCATCCACACAGGTTTCTTTAACAGTTTTATCTGTAGAGAACTATATTACCATGAGAAAAATATTACTATTGTATATAGCAATAGCACTTTTATACCGTTTCACAGTGCTTTTACAGCCCTGTCTAAGCTGTTTACAGAGTCAGCATATTGCCCCCAATAATCTGGGTCCTTATTTTACCCACTTGGAAGGATGGAAGGCTAGCTCTTAGATTATACTATACTTCATTATTTTTTCCTGGTTTTTTTGCATTTCTCTAATTTCGCTTATAAATCTGCCATGTTCTCCCTTAAAGGTTTATTTTAACAAAGCCTTTGTTTCTTTCACTTGTCTTTACATTTATTGCTATCTTGTATCCAATATAGTATGTTCATCCAACATAATTAAGCCCTAGTCTCAAAATTTTTTGAGAATCTAGTGGTACAACACCGATTCCATTTTCCTACCCTGAACCTTTTAACTCTCACCATATTTCTTCTGTGCGTATCTCCAACAGCATATACAGATATGATTACTTTGCCCCAATAATTTATATTATTTAAATTAGGAGGGAAAATGCCAATTTAAATCATATTTCCCACTAATGCATCTTCATATTCCTTAAGACAATGTAAAAATATACTGTATCTATTAAAGTACAATATATAACTTGAATATTATTTACATAAACAGCTTTGAATCTTTGTAATTCTAATTTTCTAATTTCTAATTCTAATTTTAATTCTCTCCAAGCATATCCCAGTCCAAGGACCCCAACTTTTATCTTCTCAGCTGTATCAGATATAATTGCAATTGTGTCGAAGAATATATATTTGTTCAAAATAAAGCCTCACTATACTCATTTGGCTGTACTCACTTACAAAGAGTATATTACATTGCAGCCAGGCAGGGAATATAGGCTTCTGCACACTAAGCAATTTTCTACTTTATGTTATTTAGTGTTATTGTATTCTAGTTTGGCCCATCATATAAAAGCAAAATAGAAAGAAAGAAAAAACTAACCTCAACTGAAGTTGTAGTTTGCAATTATTTCATACACTGAAATTTCATCACTTGAATATGAAACTGATATCATTTGACAGAATCTTACTACAGTATTCATTCAAGTAGAAAATCTTGTTTAAAACTAAATTTATGTAGTAGAAATATTGATAATTTCACATAAATATTGCCTTATATTATTTTTATATTTAACATGCATTTTGTAAATGCTTTTAAAAAAACTAAAAGGGTAGTTTTTGGACCAACTGTCTGCATTTTCTTTCCATCTCTTTAGAATTTTCATTATAAGTCAATGATTTCATCTTAAATAACAAGAGACAAAATGGAACACCTCAGAATATTAGTTTTATGCAGTCATCAGATAATACATGTATCCTGGAATACACACAAAACATTTGACTACAACTTGCATTATGCAAAGTTAAAATATTACTAAAGAAACTAAAAAGGTGGAGAATGTTCGTGCAATGATATACTTAAATAGACAAACATTTACATGAGTTAATGAGATAATCAGTGCTTTATGTTCATAGGAAGCTTATTTCTTCTGTTTTCATTTTATCCCACCCCTTCCACTTCCTAATGCACAAAGGGGAATTCCAAATTGAAACAAACTCACATATCATATAAACTAAAATATATAATTACATATCTAGATAACCTTTGGAGATATTGGATTAAAGTTGTACTTATTATTTTAAAAATTAGCTGTAGGCTAAACCAAGTTCCAACAATGACCGATGCCTGCACTGTTATGATAATGAACACTAAGATTTAAACAAATAATCAATTCCAAATCTAAAATATTCTGATAAGAAATAGAAAAAACATTTTAGCCTGCATATAATGCAATGCATTTATTTGCATACAACAGTATTCACAATCATAATCTAATTTAGTAGCCAAATTAATTCATTTGTTGGAAGAAAGATGGGTATTTATATGCTTTAGAAACTTGCATGAGATTTTAAATGCTTTAAACAAGTATTGTTTATTAGACCTGCACATTCAAATCAAATTATGGTCAAAGGCCAATATAAAGAGAATGGGATACAATCAATTTAAAGACCTATACACCATGTTTTTCAACCTTGGCAACTTTAAGATGGCTAGACTACAACTCCCAGAATTCCCTAGCCAGCATCAGGGTTAGCAATCTTAGCAACTTGGTTGATGATGTTGGCATGGCTCTGAAATGGTTTTCAACTTGGCGAATGTCCTAGTCAAAAACTAAACAGGGTATGTCTGTGAAATACAGATGTGTTATTCCTTCTAGATCACTTGGAGTTTTATTATATTTATTATATTTTTTCTGAAACATTTAGAGGGCTAGATTTTAATTACATTATTTTGCAGTGGATCTGGCAAGTCTGAATCAGTAAAACAGCACTGACCTACTCTGTGCTACAAGGTTCAATATTATCTATTAGCATCAACATCTACATGAAACCATAGAAGATGATTCTCTGGAGCTTCGAAGTACAGTTCCATCAGTATGCTAATGATACCCACTTTGCTGCTCCTCACCAACACATTTTAAGAAAGCAGTTGGTACCCTTCCAGTGTTGCCTAAGTTCAATAATAACATAGATACAAAAGAACAAGCTGAAATTTAATCCAGACAAAATATAAGTGTGGTTGATTAAAAAAAACACAGGACAGTCTGTTTTGGGTGGAACTGTACCATCTCCCTGAAACAGCAGATCTATATTCAAAGAGTGCTCCCTATCTCTTAGCTCATTGCTGAAGGCAGTTGTAGTGAGGAACACCATAAGTCATTCATGGCATTATTTTAATAACAATAAACTGAGTAACTGGTGGGAAACAAAATATAAGAGACTAAAAACTATGCATTAGAAATTTGCTAAGTAATTTCATCTTTTGTATTCAAATTGCATTTTGCAATGATTGTATTAGGTAAAAGAGAATACATCAATGAAATTCTCCTTCCACATTATAAATTTGTCCATGAAGATAAACTGGCATCTTCATATCTACAATACATCTTGGGTTCCTGTATGCTATATAAACTATTACCGGCATAATGCTTCTATAGTATTACTGTGTTTCCCTGAAAATAAGACCCTATCTTATATTTTTTTTGAACCCTGAAATAAGCGCTTGGCCTTACTGCCATGCGCTCAAAAGCCCAATTGGGTTTATTATCAGGGGATGTCTTATTTTGGGAAAAACATTGAAGATTCTTTCAGACATTGTAGAGGAGACCAATGCAAACATTTATAACAAATAAAATGAAACCTATTTGATCAGCAAATTCTACCTTTTATTATTTATTTACTTATAGTTATTAGGGCGACCGACTGTCAGTGGCTTACAAAATCTTGTCTAATTAAGACAAAAATTAGTGCATTATAGAACTCGATAAACTTGCAAGCATAATAGTAACTTATGTGGCTAGACAAACAACGTTTGAAGTGTTCCAGAAGAATTCTAAAATTTGACACACAAAGTCATTTTTTAATTCATGATGTTCAGTAGTGGAAGTCCATCCATAATTTAAATGTACACTATTCAAATAACTTACATTATCAAAGCTTCCCACTCAAAGAAATTTTCTTCATTCATAGGCCCTATTTAAAAAAAATATTATGTTAATATAGGCTTTCTAATTTCAAGATACAGGTATATTTTTAAATAGAATGTCATACCTGCTACTATGCCTTCAGGAGGATTCAAAGTCAACTCTAAAATGAAGAATAAGAATTTTCAGTATTAATTTATTTATACTTCATACTTTTCAGACCATAAAAACAAAATTGGCCAAGCAGTTGGCCAGGAAAATTAAATTACCTTGATAATTTCTGCCTAGTAATAATGGTCAAATAAGAGAAAGGAAAATCTTTACAGTAAAAGTGAAGAATACATATGGCTACATTTTAAGAGGACATTCCCAATTTGCAAGTGGGATGCAATGAGCACAAACTGAATCTTCCTCCATTATGCACATGATTTCACAATTACAGTGGCAGTGTAGTCTAAAAAAATCTGGAAAAGCTTCCTGCTTTTTCTTTTTGAAGTTAGCTATGTTAAAAAACAATATTTCTTTAGCATACAAGACATTTCTATTAATTTTTATCATATATATTGTTAATTGATATTAGATTTGCTATTTCCTTGGAAATCTTTAACAACAAATGTCTCATCTTCATCCAAAAATTTAGCTCCTCAATAATTTTTTATGGAAAAAAAATAAGCAGAAAGGTAGGTGAAAAAGAGAATGAGATACACCAACCAAAGTAAAAAGAGGAGCTATTGCTCTCTCTAGTGGAAAAGATGCAACATCAATTCAAAAGACCATTTAATTATGACTTTTTTATACTGAATAATCATGGCCCTCTATACATATGGACTAATGGTTAACTGATAGAATACATGACTGTCAATCATGAAGTCCTGATATTTATAGTTAATCACATTTCAAGGCAAAACTGAACAAGGTTACAATATACAGAGTTTATTGCATTCGTCAATTTCATTCTACCATTTACCTCAGAGATAGCTAATATAGAGTTCTCCAGGTATTATTTTTGGACTAAACTTCCCATTATCCTTTACAAGAGTTTATGCTGACAAAAATTAGTCGAACATCTGGAGGCTATCTCTAGTTTATTTACCTAGCTCTAGTTTATTTAACAAGACACTGAAACAATAAAAGAATGTTTCCTATTACAGTTATTGCTTTTACACATATATACCGTATTTTGTGTTTGTGCATATATACTTAAGAACTTGTCATGAACTGTTAGAACACATGGTGAATGACACAAACTCTCCAAAGATTCAGACTAGTGAAAAGATGGAAAGGACTGATCTTAGGCTAGTTCTGTAATCAAAACATAACCTTCACCACTGTGCTTCAGTCCTGAATTAGGAAACATTGCTGGTTCAGTCACCATACTTTACACTCTGAGGATCAGTTAATATGGGAATAATCTCTCTGTTGATTTATATGAAATTTTTTTTTTACATTTACCATTTCAAGCTGTCCTACGCAAAGGCAGTTCAACAACCACAATCAGTTTACACATTCAATAAGAAAACATTGCAAAGTGGTTAATGAACTGTACTAATCCAGACAATTCCACATTTGTTTCCTTATGAAAAAGAAAATAGCAATCTACAGTATATACCCGTGATGGCGAACCTATGGCATGCTTGCCACAGGTGGCACACGGAGCCATATTGGTGGGCACACGAACATTGCCCTAGCTCAGCTGCAGCACACTTAAGCGTGCAGGCCAACTGATTTTCGGGCCTTCTGGGCACACTGGAAGTTGGCAAATGGGCCATTTCCAGCTTCCAGAGGGCCGGGGAAGGCCGTTTTCACTCCTAGAAAGCCTCTGGAGCCTGGGGAGGGCAAAAAACGGGCCTATCAGGCCCACCGGGCCATCACGTGCCAAAAACAGGGGGAGCACAGGGGGGTTGCGCCTGCATGCGCGGGGGTGGGGCGCATTGAATTGAGGGTGTGGGCATGCACACGTGCAACCCCCCTGCGCTCCCCCCGCTTTTGGCATGCAACAGCAAAAAGGATAACCATCACTGGTATATACTATTAAAACTCTCTTGTACATCTGTTTGTAACCTTCCATTGGTTGAAACAGCGTGTCATAGAACAATTCTTTTTGTTCTATGTACCTCAAACGGGTAAACTTACAGAATGTGTCCAAAAACAGGGACCCATGATTCCCATGGAATTTAAATTTTAAGGATTTTCAGATGATTTTTATTGGCCCCTGTTGCACCACTGGACTGCCATGCAGCAGCACCATAGTCTGCTGCCTTTCATATGACTATGATTTCCAACACTCCCTGCCAGCTTCCCACAAGCAAAGTCATTGGGGAAGCTAACAGGTAGTTTGGAAGTAGCTCCTGCTCCTGGTGCATTATGCCACAACATTTTTTTTTATCAAGGTGCTTCGAATCCACAAACTTAAAGAATATATAAAACATATAGGGTCCATTACTGCTGTGAAACTCATGATGTCATAGGTCAGGGGTGGGCAATTGGGGCTCTTTTACAACCTGTGGACTTCAACTCCCAGAATTCTTGAGGCAGCCAAGCTGTCTCAAGAATTCTGGGAGTTGAAGTCCACAGGTTGTAAAAGAGCCCCA
>WNWU01000032.1:16729047-16920543 GCA_012654045.1 Ptyas mucosa | reverse complement strand
CTCAAGAATTCTGGGAGTTGAAGTCCACAGGTTGTAAAAGAGCCCCAATTGCCCACCCATCATAGGTTGTCTAGTTTTCAGATAAATTTGTATACGGAAAAACTTAACACTTAAAGAAAGTAACACATACTAAACTCCTGACACCTTTCCTCATGTAAAGAATTCCTGATATCTGAAAGCATCGCACAGTATCATCTTGCAGGCTCAAATGTTGCAATCACGCTGGTTAAAATCTTCCAAGTGACTCTGACCTAATGACATTTATTCTATCACTCAGACCAGAGGCAGAAGAATATTGTCCTCTAGTTTAAATCGCCCCGGCAGATCAAGAAAGAGAATTTCTGGGCCGAGAACCACAATCACAGGATTTTTCCGGCTTCATTCTCCACCAGCCTTCTATTTTGTTTCCTAGTTCAATATTTTTCATACTTGGCTGGGGAATCAGGAACCGCTGAAGTTCATGACACATTTGAAAATTGTCAAGTTTGAAAAACATTCCTCCAGTTTAAAATTTTTGACCTGGCAAATTGGTGGTTGTGGTGGTGGTGGGGGGGGGGATATCTGAAAGAGGAGCAACAGCCCAAACCAGTCAGGGCCGCCTCCTGCTCTCCTATAGCAGCCTTCTCCTCGATACTAAGACACGCAACCACCGACCTCCTTTCTCCGCCGGGCCAGGCAAAACCGTCGTGAGGACATTTCCACGGGCCCAGGAATCGTCAATGCACGACCGGGCTAGAAATACAGCCGGCGTCACCTGAGAGGCAGTCAATCCACCCCCCCCCCCCCCTCTCTCTGTTTCCGCACACAAAGCCTAACTACTCACGCTTGTACTCCGCCATTAAGCGCTTGAGCGCCGTACCCGCCATGGCTCAGGTAGCCTGGAGAAAGCCCAGTCACCCTTCTAACTTGGCTGTTTTGGTTGTCGCTTGTCCGAAGCGCTACTTCCGGGCGGCTTTTATCATTAAAAAAAAAACAAAAAAAAACGAGACCAACCACACAACCGAAATCTATTCCCTCACGCTTCGCAATCAGCATGCAGAGCTACAAAACGTGTAGAGTGATCCATAGCAGCTGAACTTCGTAGACTTTGTTGCTATGGGCAAAGGCCGGAATTGGGACCAACTGAGAAATATAAATGTTCTTAAGCTTCGCTGCAGAATTGGAGAGAAATGTTTCCTCCCTTCTGTCTTGATATTTGATATAATCCTAAAAGTACCCATCTGCACAATGTACTTATCTCTATCAGGAAGCGTATGACACATATTTATGTTTCTCCAATAGGCGTGTTTAGCCAGGGCAGGAGCTTCGTAATTTTGAAAGAAGTCTTCCCCGTCTATGAATGAAACTAATTTCTAGTCCTGCTCACGGAATTTACTATGATAAGATTGTTAGTTCAAACATTTCATGTATTCATTAATCCTGTTGCCCTCGAACCCAATATTTGTCAAAAATGACTCCACACTCATTCGCTATGTGTTGGGTCTGGGTGGCCTCTAATTGGGTAATGAAATATCTGCAATCGAACCAGAGAACACAAAGGACCGCACAATTCAATCGAGCTACGTATGTTGTCGCCTATTGACTCTATATATAATTGCAGATCGCCAGTTTTATAGGAACCAATTACATTTTCTCAACGCAGGTTTTGTCAGTTACAGGGGAAAAAACCTTCAATTTGCATGCACACCAAAATAATCCCATCTATTACCATAAACTGACGTTTCTGGTATTTTTGTGGATTTTAATTTTAGGCAAGTATTTTAATGCTATTTCTCATGTTTCATGACTGACATTCACATAGCTCTTTAAAGAGTTGGTTATTTTTCTGAGTCACTAGATTGACAAGGAATACTGTCATGAGTAGCATCAAGCAAGGAACACAAGGAATAGGTTCTGGTTTCTTTTTCAAAGTTCTTTAATTGCTAATATCTGCATCAACTAATAGAAATTTATATTAAGTAGTGGTTAATGAGGAAACCCAAATTTGAATGTCAACCGTGGAAAAAAAAATTGACCTAGTCACTTTTTCTACAGTACCAGGTTATTGATGGGTTAAATCAGTGGTAGTTTTGTCCCTACTTTATAAATCACCATTACTATGGAACTGGTGGGTGGTTAGAAAATTTTACTACTAACAGAGATACAAAAGTGGGCGGTAGGTATAAAAAGGCTGACTACCCCTCGGTTAAATGAATTAACTTCAGTGAAGTCAACCTGCGCTCTAGAGAAAAGTGGGGTATAAATTAAATCAGGCTATTTGGATATCACCAGATGGAATAGATTATATATTATATAGATTAATAGAAAATTGAGATATGTAATTTAGTTATCCAGACACTTCTAAATGCAAATTTTGGAGAGACCATAACTGTATCATATGAATGAAATATGAATTTCATATAAATGAAATTCAGAAAATGTGTAAAGACTGGCCTGGACATATAAAATTTAAGAACATAAGGAACAAGTTATGTATACTTTAATAGGCAACCATTTTTGGAAAAATGAATATAAAACATGGGTCTTGCTCTTTAATTCACTATCAAGATTTTCTCTGCTCTTATAGCAAACATTTCTAATACACAATTAGATCAAGCTAGAAGTAACACAAGCATCTGCTACAAAGTAACAAATATAGAACCTTCAAGACGGACCAGTTATTGAAATTCTATTTCTTTGCTGGTTGCATGAATACCCTAAATATTAAATCCACTTTCAATAAAAGAATTTTAATAAAGATGTGCATATGAATAAATTGTCAGCATTTCAGTGATACAGCTTTGAATATAGTCATATGAAATTCAGCAGCATTAAACATAAGCCAAGAGACAGAGTACCAAATTAGGTTTACTGTGTACAGTAATAAAGGACAAATATTGTACAATTGAATAAGACAATTAACAATTTTAAATGAATATCCCTTCCTGGACCATTTACATTATAGGGAATAGGTAAAGATAGGCAATCTTCTCAAAAGGGTTTCTTGCAAACCAGTACTGTTAAATATAGATATAAAAGGCAGAAATGTACTTTCCCAAGCAGCAATGAAAAAGCTTACAAAAAGTAAACAAAATAGTTTTAATTTAATTTAGATGCATCCAAATCACATGTAACTACCAAAAATCATTTAAATGTGAGATATTTGGGAAACAGGTCCTTCGCATTCAATATTTTCCCAATGGTATTCTTGCACATTTAATAGCCATGAATATTGAATTTCCTCGTTTTTTAAAGTTAAATTTTAATTTACTCATCAGAAGATAAATTCAACTCTTGTATTGCATTCTCTCCATTGAGTTTCCCAGGGAGTGGTTGCAACAAAGGAAGCTTAGGATCCTAATGTATAGGCAGAATATAATACACAGCTGTTTGACTCCCAGACGAGGCTATAAAGCAATGAGCCTATAAGGTCAACTTTTAACAAAAAAAGGTATATAGCTTTTATTGTCCAATAAATCATTGAAGAAATGCTGAGTGAAAACTATCTACTGAGAATTTCTCCTGCACAATGAGTTGCATAATTAACAAGAATTGCAGAGACCGTCTTAAAACATACTGATCAATTAATTTAAAAATTATCAAATAGGTACTCCACCCTGGATATGTGAAATTTATAGTAAATGTGGAATATTATGTATGCAAATAGCGTAATTGCTGACAAACTCAATAACTTCCCATTACTTTAAAAATTGATTCTATACTATTTTATTATGAAAAAGCACATGTACATTTGCATTATCTTTAACTGTCACTATAATCAGCATTCTGCAAGTATTGCTCTTTTCATATAACCCCCATTAACAGTTTTAGAGTAATAATTGTTTATGATAAAATTCTTTTCTTCTGTCCCAAACATCTTTTGAGAAAAAAATCCTATCACAAAGTATTTCAATATTTACATTGTCATAATTAAGCGATAAAACAATAACAACTAAAGGCAGCACTAAGTATGTTCATTGTACAGTAGGTTGGTATTTAGGTCACCATTTTAGAAGAACAAGATGACAGTAAACAACCAGTAATTACTTATTTGAAAATTTAATTTTTTACTGGGCCCATTTTTATGTAGTTATTTTCCATAGATACAGCTTCAACTTGCACACGCAGAATATCAGGGACAGGAAAAAGATTTGGATAAATGTCCTCAGAACATGAGAAGATTCCTGTATGATTGGCATGTTCGTTTGTTTACTATTTAATAGCAAATCCAAGGACAGATGATGAAGTGGGTGACATTTTGTATTCCTCTTCTGAAATGAAAAGGACATTTAGCATATGCCACCAGTTTGCTGTTGAAACACATCAATAGTATCTTCATCTTCCATTTCCAACTGTTAAAACACAAATGACAAATGTTTAAAAATGTTATAGCAATTTGATTTTTGTAACTTGTTAGAATTTTTTTTGCAACAGCTCTATAAGAAAGATGGCCAGTTAAATGCTGTAGAAATTTCCCAGATATTATGGTTTCATATACATTTTCATAAATTAGAAAACAAATCCATAGTCTTCACATTTTCAGGTCATACTTACTTAAACTGTTATATATAACTCTGATTCCTGCATAATCTCTGCTAACCCACTGGATAAAGGAAAGTAAAAACAGATCTACAAAATTAGAACAAAAATCCTTGCCGTTTTTTCTTAAAAATTAAAAAGCACTACATTTGGGAGGGGGGATTGTTCCCCAAGTTTACTTATCCCTTTAAGTAGTTATATATATATATATATATATATATATATATATATATATATATATATTACTTGTTCATTTTAAATAGTATGTAAAATAAAAATATAATATTTAATAGAATGTATTATCAAATATCAGCAATATAAAGTTGTATAAACAGCATATTCGCGTAGCATTTTCTCAACTCTCCAAAAAGTATATTCAAAGTGAAATAATGATAATTAATACTAATTTCATAGGTGAGGAAGCTCCCACCATGAAAATTAATTTCCTACAAACAAGAACATATATGTACAAATAATACAAGTAGTGGATTGCATTGTTTCTGATATTAACAACTGTAAAATGTTTATTTCTAGGTATAATTAGGTGTATGATATGGAAGAACCAGTTAATACCATTCATATTTACACCAACCAGCTTTATTATAATCAATGAAGGATTATGTGCTAGTTATTTCTGTTCCTCCTTCTGTTCTTTCGTTTCCCCATTTTATCAGAGTTGGATAGGAAAGTCCTCATTGTTTTTAATAATGATTCAGTCAGGAACTTTGTGATTTAGAAATGTCTATTTCTCTCAAGGAAGGAGTCTCGTGGAATGAGATATCATTATATGTGGATTATGCTCAATTGTACATCACCATTGGTGAATTTAGTGTGGATGTCATATCTTGGAGTCAGGAGGCTATGAGGGTCTGGAAGGGGAACAATCTTCAAGTAAGCCCTGGCAAAATGCAGTGGCTTTGGATTTTGAGCTTGTCTGGATCCGAGACCTTACTATCTTTGATACTGGATGGGTTACACATCACCTCAAACAGACCTTGGGAATTATCTGAGGGGTCCTCTTAGACTAGGAGTGAGTAATTCATTTTCAAGAGGCCACATGTGAAACTGGACTGTTGGGGAGGATCAAACCAATAGGGATGCTGTTATGGCCTCTGCCGCCACCACCATGGACCAGATAGGAACAGCCAAAAGACCAGATGCGGCAGCAGGCTGTAAAATGCCTAAATCTGTCCCAGACTCATAACACCTGCTCTAAGAGCAAGTGGCAGTTGTGACTTGGAGGACCTTTGTCCATTCTGTATGCCATTTGCACCCATTCCTATACCAGGTGACCTACTCATGATCATCCATGCCCTGGTAAACTCTAGGTTACACTACTGCAATGCACTCTACGTGGGACTGCCCTTGAAAAGTATCCAGAAATTTCAGTTGGCACAAAATGCAGCGGGGTAAACAATTATGTTTTTAGAAGATACATATCACACCTCTGCTTTGCAAGTTGTATTGATTACCAGTTTATTTCCGGATCCAATTCAAGGTATTGTTGTTGACCTTTAAAGGCTTTCATGGCATTGGGCTGGGTTGAGTGACCACCTCTTCCCAATTTCATCTGCCCATGCTGTCAGATCTAAGCATATTGTGTGTTCTGTTGTCTAGGGAATTTACATTTGGCAAGCTTTGAATAGTAGGCCTTTTCTGCTGTACTACCTGCACTGTGGAATCTTCTTCAAGGTGAGGTTGGCCTCATCGCTGTTGAGCTTTCATAGATTCCTCAAGACCCGGTTATGCCACCAGGCCTCAGGAACCCAGAAAACAGGTGAACTGAGAAACTGGCTCCAATATTTTTTAACATCTCTTTGTCTGTTATTCTTTTAGTTTGCTTTTTTAAATTTTATTTTTTAACTGTTTCTAGCATTGTTGTACATTGCCCAGAATCACTTGATCATATGAAATGAGACTCTTACCTGTGCAGGTGTATCTGTTTCATTAATTGGTTGCCCATCAAATCTGAATCTAATCTGTCTCATTGACAAACCCTAGGAAAAAATACCTATATTATATACACACACAATGCTTGCATTGCTAAATCTGCATAAAATCAATCTTAGGTTATGTCAAAGTGGATATAGCATAAAGATAGCAACCAGAGTCCCTTTGTGAGGGAGATGGATGGTTCCCAAATGTGATAAATAAAACAAACCTCCCATTTTGTTAAGACTAACAACTGATTGATCCCATATATGCATTTGATAAATTAAGACAGGAATAAAGTTGCCCTTGTGCATTTATGTTCAATACATGTCTATTTTACCAATCAAAAACACCCTATTACAAATATAAAATAATTTGCTCAGTATAAAGACAGCTATGTGTGAGATCTCCTCCTAAATAAACACACACAAATCAGTTAGGTAATAAATATTGGACAAGGTAACAATAAGTTGGGATCATCTAAATCCAATTATCCCTTGTCAGCGACAATGTAATATAAAATGAAAAATAATTATCATAAAAATGATGAAAACAGATCCTACAATACAGATATACTTGGCTCTTGTTTCTTCCCTAATGAGAAAGGTAAAATACATTAATTAAATGAATACAGCATAAATAGGTGCATTTTAAAACAGAAAACCTGTTGCTGGAAATACAAGTATATCTACTTTTATGTAATGTACATGTTTTATACCACCACTGCATTAGCACTTGAGAAATATTTCAGCATCAGATCTCCCTGAGAAGACAAGAACTTGGGCAGACAGAAATATATTCAGCTTAAATGTTATAAGTCTTAATAATGTTAGTTTAATTACCTGTCTCTCACAATAAGCTTTCATTAGTTTACTTAACGGCGTGTGGCGTTTTATTTTAAACTGGACCACCGATCCATCTTGACCAGCAACTTTTAAATTGATATGGTCGTTTTCTGTTTTTACTCCTTCCTGCAAACAGAATATAAATGTATCAGTGTTTATGAAGTTAAGTCACACAGAGGATCCTGCAAAAACATGAAACACTTTTCAATTTTGTATTTACCAATATGTGCTCCCTTATAATGCAATTTCATGATGCACTCTCAAAGGTGCTTTTTCAAAAAGGCAACTGGACTGCTTTTTCCTTGAGGAACAAGAAGAAAGTGTTTGGCTTTTCATCCAAGAAGCTTCATCAGTTCTAATGATTGGGGGGTGGGGGGGTGGAAAGATAGGTACTTCTTGGATAAGAAGTGAAATAGGAAAAAACAGTGCAGTTGCCTTTTATAAAAGCATGTTTGAGAAAATTATGTGGCTAATTGGAATACCTATCGTCATGTTGCTTCTCTTCTTCCAGCCTCATGTCTTCAATACATATGGACACATACACCTCCCTCCCCCTACTAAAGTGGGGTGTATGTGTCCATAAAAAGGTAAAGGTTCCCCTCACACATACGTGCTAGTCGTTCCCAACTTTAGGGAGTGGTGCTCATCTCTGTTTCAAAGCCGAAGAACCAGCGCTGTTCGAAGACGTCTCCGTGGTCATGTGGCCAGCATGACTAAACGCCAAAGACACATGGAACGCTGTTACCTTCCCACCAAAGGTGGTCCCTGTTTTTCACTTGCATTTTTTACGTGCTTTCGAACTGCTAGGTTGGCAGAAGCAAGTAACAGGAGCTCACCCCGTTACGTGGCACTAAGGATTCAAACCGCTGAACTGCTGACCTTTTGATTGACAAGCTCAGTGTCTTAGCCACTGAGCCACCGTGTCCCCTTGATATATATGTGTGTCCATATGTATACAAATTTCCTATCTTCCTCCTGTTAGATCTCTCTGTGCTAGGCTTTTTCTTCTAGCAACTCCCAGAGTGCAAATTTTAAGATGTTTTCAGGTTCCACATTTTCCTGCATTTTCCTCACAGCTTTAAATATTCTTGCATTTCAGCAAACATTATTTATGGCCAGACCATTTTTCAAACATAAACACTTTCAATAGCTCACTAAGAACATAAACATGTTCTAGAAAAAGAAAAGGAGGCATTAAAATTTTCATGAAATCTAAAGACAAATATAAGATACCAATAGGATAAAGAAGAATAGATGGGGAACTTTATTTACATTCAGGTGAAAAATTGTACCAACCCTATTTAATGTGGTTTGTCTTTAAGATACTAATTTTTATTTGATATTGCTTTGCTGTAACTTTTTATACTCTTGAAGACTTTAGGTAAAACTATTATATATGAAATATAAACAAATCCTTGAAAAAAACTGAACTCCAGAAACTAATAAGTAAGAATTACTAGTAGTAAGAATTTAAAGAGTTTGCTACATTTCTACCCAAATTATTTTATTGTAAGGCTATGGAACGTTTTACAAGAAAATAAGACCTAAATGATCAGGTCCTAGAAGAGGACAGATGGAGAAGTTCTAGCTATGTGGTTGATAAGAGTCAACATTGGCTTGATGACACATAATCCATCAATGCATACTATATTAGAAATAAACCCCACTGAAGTAAATGGAAAGCATCTCCAATTAAATTTGTATTCGGAGCTCTTGTAAATTTCAGGAGTTTTACTCTCCAATCAGCACTGCAAGCTCCCCAATTCTAACTTGCAAGCAAGAGCTCTTCTCTATATATAATTACACTCATCCGGTTCTTCAGTTAACGATATGATAGCCTACCATACATACATACATACATACATATATATATGGGACTATAATCCGAAACATGTAACAATTTTTGGAAACGATTTCCTAAGGAAATGACTTTCTTCTGAAGCAAACGGAGAGTAAAATGTCTTTGGGAACCTCGGTAAGGACTCTGATCCACCTCCACTAATTGCACACAGAAAGACAAAAGGAGGAGGAGAGAGGGAGGAAAGGAAGTCGGGGTCGGCCCTTTACTTAAGCCGAGACTCCCAAGCACGTGGTGAGATTCCGCGCTATCTAACTCAGTAGCGGGAAGAGATCGAGGATCGGGCTGCTGTCGCCAAGCCAAGCCAACTCCTAACGCCGCCCCATCACAGAGGTTCTCCGGGCACCTCAACGGAACACCGTGGAAGGCGTGTTTTAATGCAGCCCAGAATACTACGAAGCAGCCCGTCTACCTACTGGGCTGGCCCGGATACCGAAAGTGTCCGAGGTGTTAAAAGAGAAACACGCGGCTGCGGCCTAAATACCCTTTCAATTCCTGCGGGAGCTCCTGGGAGAAAGAGCGTAGGCGAGCCGCCTCTTGGCAGTGCCCTCCTTCCGGGTGAGGCGGGTCCGGTTTCTCGCTCACAACCGGGGCGGGGAACGCTCATCCTCGGGGCCCAAGTGAGCTGGGTTTTCCTTTCAGGAGGAGCCCCACTCTCCGCTCTTAAAGGCGCCGAGCGCGGCCGCGGCAGCACGGAAGCCCAAGAGCCCCTCTGAGGGGATAGCCCGCCCGCGGACTCCCGAGAGGCCTGGGCCTCGGCAGGGAGGCGAGGCAAGACATCTAACGAGGAGCGAGGACGACCCAACTTACCTTAGGTTTCTCCTCGGACATGGCGACGCGTCTGGCAGAGACCTCTCGGGGGAGCGAGTCTGCACGCGCTCTGCTCTGAGCCCCTCTTTCCCTCCTCGCTCGCCTCTCCCGCCTGCAGCAACTGCTCGCGTGAACGTGCTTCGCGCCCAGCGATTTTTTCTGCTTCCTGTTGGCCCTAAGCGGGTCACGTGGCGCATGCACGTTCCCGACGCGCGCTCCCGATCGATGCTTGGCTCGTCGGGAGCGCGCTCTATGGGGTGGAGGAGGTGGTGATGGCGCCGAAGGTGCGTCACGATCGCCTCTGAAGTGGGAGCTCTGTGGTTCCTAGAGAATGTTACGAGGGGGGCGTGGTCACTTAGAGCGCGGGAGGAGGAAGAGGCGGGGCCAGTTCCCCTATTTTTTAAAAAATGCTGGGTGGGGCCGTAGTATTGGCTTATTAACCTAAAGGGGTTCTGAACTATGCTGTAGTTGTAGCAAAATGAAGAACCTAGTCTGAAATACTACTCAGCACGTGTATAACGTGCTTACATTTGTAAGTCTACCTTCAAACTATGGATTAGAATTTTAATTGGAATAGGCTATTTAAATTTTAATCTCCCCTCCCCCCACGAAATGGGAATTCAGTAATTACAAAATGAATGAGAACAATGACACCACCACTGTATCCATCATTCTTTATTTGTATTTAGTGTTTACTAGGACTGTGGATTAGCAACTTGTTTAAAAATATTGGTCTGAAAAAAATTGAAGGTCTAAATGCATTGTTCTTAGAACAATCCTATACATATGCCCACACATGTACACATTATTCAACAAGTATGAGTATCCCTATTATGAAATGCAACTGCTTCACAGTTTTAGCCTATGATGAAATCATGCCTCACTCTAAACCAGGGGTGGGAAACTTTGCCCCTTTTATGACTTACGGACTTCAACTCCCAGAATTCCTGAGCATAGCCGGCTCAGGAATTCTGGGAGTTGACATAGTTGACACAAGTCATGAGGGCCAAGGTTCCCAACTTCTGCTCTAAGCCATAGATGTAGTTTCATGATACACTAATTACGAACCTCGACTCAATATGCAGGAATTTGTGTTTTGTTTTTAGTTGAGTGTTACATGAAGGGTGGCACTAGTTTTAAAAAAAACACGTTTATGGCTTACCATGTGTGAATCCAGCCACCTGTGGCACTACATGCATGAACTCTTCAGTGTGAGTTTCAAGTCTTTTGTTCTTTGAAAGTGAAAGCTTTTCCTGCATACCTTTAAAAAGTAGGCAATGAGATGAGCAATATGACAATCCTACCTGAAGCAATAAAATTATTTCCCTATGAAAGTTCCCTATGAACTTGCAGATTTATCCTCCCAGATTGCAAATTGAATGAGGTACCCTGTTTCCCTGAAAATAAATCCCTGTCTTATATTTTTTTGAACCCCCGAAATAAGTGCTTGGCCTTATTTTCGGGGAGGTCTTATTATTTTGGGGCACATGGAGCAAGACAGAACTCCTCTTGCGTCTTACCTGATTTCCATCTCTGTCTCCCTAACCCTAACCAGAGGAAATGGCGGAGACTGACTGCACATTCAGTTAAATATTTTCAGAGAGGGCTTATTTTACTGCATGTGCTCAAAAGCCCGATTGGGCTTATTATCAGGGGATGTCTTATTTTAGGGGAAACAGTACAATTTAATGCAGTTCTCTGGATAAATTGGCAGAAGGCATCAGCTAGAGGAATTAGTCATTCTATTAAATTACCCCTCAAAAATGAAAAAAAAATTCCTTTGCTGAAAATGTGAGAAATAATGAATCTGTATAAGGACACATGCATTCATAGAAAATAAACCAGATAAGTAAAGACTTTGGCCATTTTCTTAATTTAACTGAAATTTTTTTAAAAAAATGCATTTAAATTTTATAATTACCCCTTTTACTTTCTATTGTCAGTATACAATATACTGTTCTTAGTATTCTTTGTAAATATGGTACTAAGTTTGATTTTATGTAAGAAAGTTATTTCCTTAATTTAAGCACAATGGCAAGCATTCACAAGGAAAAAATGTGTTACTTTAGAAGGCACCCAAGTTTCATTAAGTCAAAGTCACTGAAATCTTTATTTTATAGTGGCAAGGAAATAGCAAGAAATTAATTCTAAGTCACTGATTTAATACTTTTTAAATACTGATCATTATTTTCAAGCACCTGCACATCTATAGCATGTTATAGTTTTTACATCTTATTTCATCAATCCAGAATTCTGATGCAGAAATACCTTTATACAAGTTGTTTCTACAGTATTATTCATATCTCAAGAATTTAATGCACATTTTACTACAGCTAGGTGATCTGGAATACCATTAAAATGATTTAAAAATACACTTGCTTAAAAGAATTTTTTACAATCTGTACATCAGTGTAGAGTTCCAACAGTAGCCACCCCACCCTGATGTCTTCTATAGAAAATATTTTATGACATTTTTGGTTCAAATGGAAGCACAATCAAGGTACAATTCAGGGGAGAATAGAGTTTTGTAGGAGGATATGTAGGATCATACAAGAGAGCAGTAACTTACAATAACACAAGAGGGCACTGATTACCTTTGTTAGCAATGGGCTAATATTTATGATCACCAAAATTCTCAAAGATCCTTTGAAATCCTTAATGAAGAACTGATTAATAACTGATTAATAATTCCAGTACATTAAGATAAAGTTTGTAGCAAGATTAATGTATATCGTAAGAGGAATTCCATGTTAACTTCTAAGTTAACTAATAAGTTCATGAGAATGTTTTTAGGCAGTGCCCAATGCTACATTCAAATGCAAGTTCTCATTTTAAGATCAAGAGTTAGGAAGAGATTTTAAAATGTTAATTTTTATTTACTTAGCTAAAGATTTTACATTTTTCACTATTGTTAATCTTAATATGACAAATGACTTGCATGAAAGATTTTGTAATACAGTGTTCTATCTTTTGGAAATGTATATATTCAAGCAGGGAAAGTTTTAGAGAAACTTCACTGTGACTTTTATAAAACAGTCAACTGAAGAGTAAATATGATTTACATTTCAAAGGAATTGTACTTACTGTACAATTGATAACAATACTCATAGGACTACAGAAGAATACTATATATTTCAGAGCATGAACATTTTATTTAACTGTCTTCAGATGAAAAAAAATTAAGGCTAATGTTGTTCCATATTCTTCACCAAATCTGGTGTTTTATTTTCTTTCATTCATTTCTCATGTAGGTAAAGAGCTCAAGTAAAATATTCAGGGGGGGGAATGTAAATTATAAGTACCCTTTCTTTTTCAAAAAAAGTTATCATTTAAACCTTTCTTTCAAAATAATTATTTGTTTTCCAATTAACATTAAATATTACAAAATCAATTTTTCTTAGTCTTGATATGCCTTGTCAGAAAAAATAATGTTTACCCTCCAGTGCATAAGACTAAAATGTAGAATTGTCTGAAAACAGACTATTGCATTAAGCCAAAAGATTTTATCAATAAGACTTAAAGTACATAAACTTACATTGTGGTTCTTTCTGACATTATACAATAAGTTACCACTTGGATACATAAGGATACAATGTGATATACAGTATACATTATAGTTTGGCAAATTTTTATTACAATATTAAAGTAATTCGAGAAGACTGAATATAGCTAAACCATATGCAATTTAAATGCAAATGGCTAAATGAGTACCAATATAAAGTTTAAAGCAATATCTAGCTCTTATTAACATTCAGTTTAATGACTTCTATGGTAGATTTTTAAAGGCACAAAACAGAAGGACTATACATATTTTGCAAAGAAATATAGAATCAGTTTATAAAAGTGCAGACCTTTAGAATTCCATGATAACAAAAATATTTTGAGAGCAATTTCTTTCTGGAATAATTGAGTCACTTTTATGTATGATATTTTTGTATATGAAATTCCTAAGTACATAAAGATCCTAAATACAAGAATCCTTAAAACCTTACTTTATTTCTACTATTAATATTAGAATGTCTCAAACTGTTGGTCACAGAAGAAAAGGATACAGTATGTGCACCATCCTGTCCCAATTTATCAATAAATTTGGCTTAAGACTTTGCTGGCAATTGAAGAATGCACAAAAAGGAAAATATAGTAGCACAAGCATCTGCTTAATAGTTAGGGAAAAAAATAACATGAATATATTGCAGCCTCCAGAGTTTTAGAGGTATGTTGGTTTGTTCATTAATTTAAGTCTTTATCTGTCACTGTAATTATGGTCAGCTCCATCTTGCATCAACACCATTTTTCTATTTGCAATTAAGGCATCTAATGTACATATTTTTTCACAGCTGTACATTATATAGACAGCACTGCCAGATAATATTTGGGTATTTCAAAAGAAATCTTAGTTATTTTCAAATTTGGCATATGGATTTTCCTCTTTAAACAAACCTGAAAGAAAAAAAATACATATTTAGAACATTAAAAATATTAGTGGTATGTGGCAAAGTCTAAAAGGCAGTGGGACAGAAACTATCATGAAGTCCTTCCTGATCACCAGAAGGTAAACGCTACCACCCCACCCCAAGTGTTTTCATACCCCATTTCTTTTAGCTAGAAGCAAAACTTAAAACTTCTTATTGTGCTGGGCACTTTTATATTACATGTGCCAATTCTTTCTTGGCTTCCAAAATGAAGTCATGTTATGACCCATGTCATAAAATCCAATGTTAAGATTGAAGAGAGGGGTTTCTCCAAAGGCCAAGAAGAAATCTTAAGCTCTGCTTTCTAGCTATCAGCTCCATTCTGATGACTCAAAAGAGGAAACAGGAATTAGTTGTCAATTACTAAAAAATGAAACCACAATATGTTATAAATGTCAGAAACAGGGTTTAGAGGACATTAAACAGATACCATAGTAGCCAGAAGAGATTAGGAATGTTGATACAGGCATGTAAGGACAGTAAAAGATAGCTGCAGAAGACCAGCAACCTAGTGGTGAAAAAAAGGATGCCTCGTAAATTTAACAGGGAGACAGCACTGAGAACTGGGGACAGATCACAGAATAAGGCAGCTGTACAAAATCCTACTCTCTAGCTCTCAGTAGATCTTTGCCAGCACATGAGGTCAGAAGAGAACATAGCAGTGCATTGGCTGGAATCAACAAACAAGTGATTTTGCAGGGAGAGGAGTAAAGTATGAAGAGCTTACAGCAGAAATGCCCTTAAAAGATTATAATAGGAGAGAGAAGACAAGTTTTAAAATTATTAAAGTATTAATTTTAAGTAGAAAGACACAGATTAAAAAACAAAACAAAGTAAAGAAATATAGGACCTCAAAACAGAAAACAAACCATAACATGCAAAACTAAGTTATAACATAGATTAAAATTAAGAATATCAAGCTAAAATAAGGCCATAGTACTGGTAATAGTAGGAAATACATAAAACAAAGTAAGAATAAAGTAAAAAAAAATTAAGCTGATTTCATGTAATTTATGGCATATCTTTTTATTATTGCAATAAAGAAACATGAAAATGGGACTGTTTTTTGCTGGAATCTGTACTATCCCTGAACCTACAATAGTCAATATTTAATAATTCAGATTGCAGGTATAATGATATGGTACAGTAAGAAAAAAGAAATCACTCAACACCTTCAAATTAACAACTTGTTTTTCAACCATTGTTAAACATTTATTAAAGTTAAGCTATTTATATCTACTGTGTAAAATTGTTTTCTCAAGTATATGCTTTTTCAGTTGCAAAGAAACTATCATGTATTTTATAATTCTGAATATCAGCTAATATGTATATGAAATATGTTATACATTCTTTAGATAAGACACTAAACCACACTTCAAAGTCCATATCACAATTACTGAAACACAAATACTAGAACCAGTCGGTATACACCATTCTTGCTACGTCAAATAACAGTGCAATTGTTTTCCTCCACCCTTTTCAAATTCAATTTGAGAGATAGGAGTCCGGAAGGTATCAGTCACGAAAGGAAGAATATAGTCCTGAAAGCTATTTTGGGGCTTTATAACCAGAGCCCACCAATATGTTAAGCAACGTTCTTTGTAACAAGAATATCATGATATAAGGTAGTTTAACTCACCCCTATATTTTATTACAAAGAATGGCTTTGTAATAAAGGCTTTACTTTTAAAAGATATAAAATATAGTACACATTACCATATTTTTTCCGGATTTCATCATGTCTAGTTTTCATCTCTGCTCTCCTGTAGGAAAGATCAAGCATGTTATTTTATGGAAGAAAGAGGAGGAAGTCCAAACAAATTACCTTTTATCTAGCAAACAACAAAAATAAATAAATAAAAATATAATGGGTTAGAATTATAAGATAGTCTGGACAATTACCAGAAAACCTCTCCACACGCTAGTAACAGAGGGGGAAAATGTTCCAGTCAAGCATCAAAATAATGTAATGAAAACTGTTGGGTGAATGTATTTAATGCAGAGATTTTACAAAAGTCTCACTTAATATGATCAGCACAAAACTACTTCCACAATTTCAGTCCAAATATAGATTATCCCATAATGCCTGTTCTAAACATTTTATATTCGGTACATCCCTAATACTAAATTTTAAAAAATAACACATCTGTGTTTAAATCATTAGGGATTCGAACCGCTGAACTGCCAACCTTTTGATCGACAAGCTCAGTGTCTGAGCCACTGCATCCCTTTTACCTTTTTATATTAAGGTAATTTCCCCTAAAATATGTATTTAGAAAATGAGGTGCTTTATACCCAGTTTACAGATCTCATTTTAAAGTTCAGGAATACTTTGAATAATGTAGAATCCTTTATGCAAGAATTTTGCTTTTTAAAAAAAGAAATTCAGATTTTCAAACTTTTCATTCATTATTATCTAGGTGTAAAAAGATCTAGGAATGGCATTGATAATTCTGGCAGATTTACAGATATATTACCATGCACTTATGCAGTTAATCTAATATGGAATTTTCAGATAATTCATCATATACGGGCATCTTGGATTCCTACAATGAGATCTAAAACATCTGTGCTTGGTGTTCTACAAAGACATCTTCCAGAATGGTAAACAGTGGGATAAAGGAAGGGACATCAGCAATGACTGGGAATGTAGAAAGGGTAAAGATCAGGGAAAGGGTGAGTAAGCGAATCATGCTTGGATTCAAATGAATCCTGCAGCTATGGGGAAGGAAGATGCTGGGAAAATTGGCAGGCAGGCTGGGGCACAGGAGGAGTGGAGTAATGGAAAAGTAGAGGAGGGAAGCAGCCTTGCCTTTCTCAATAAGATCATTCTGGATTTGGTCTTTATCAGAAATTATTACATGTTTTGCTTTGGTCAAATGGGAAACAGTTTGGACAAACATTCAATCACAATAAGTTTGCTTCATTCACAAGAAAAACCACGTTTCCTTTTTTTGTGCACACTCCTATTTATCATATCTGCAAAATTTCAAGAAAATTGTGAAGCAAGCTTTATTTCTTGATTCGCATGAAATGACTCAAAGACTAGAAAAAACAAGCCTGACTGGCATCCATAAACTAGAAGGCACGCACCTTTCTTCCTGCCGAACTCTCCTTTGCTCTCTTTCCCTGGCAGCCTTTTCATCATCCTTATCGGCCCTGTTTAAAATAAGGTTGCAAACAGATTGCAATATGTCATTATTCCATAATATGAACTCATCAAACCATTAAAAAAATTAATCAAAAATAGACTGCCATTAGGGCATCCAGGTGAGATTCTATGGCTGGTTAAATGTCTCTGAAGGAACAGAAAGGGCACCTAGGGGGTGAATGGCACCAGTGGTGACTTCTGGCTGGCAATGTATTTGGAAACACTTTCTTAATCACTTTCAGATACAATAAATTTACTGTTGAAAAAGTCTTCGAAATCAAGACAAAGAAAACAACCAGCTACTGAGTCCGGCATTCCTTCCAAATTACAGAAAATAAAGCAAAAGGGAAAATAATATTTTAAAACCTTAAAACAAAGCAAAGATATTTTGATTAAGAAAAATATAAATGGATAAAGGGAATGGTATGGTACAAACATAAAAAGATTAATATTCTGATGAAAGTGCTTTTGCTGCTATTTGAAATTGATTAAATAAATAGACCAGATCTACCAGATCTTTGTGGGAATGAAAATTGTTCAACATCAAAGATAAAAGGCAGTGCAATTTACAAAATATGGTGATAAGTGTAATGTGAGATCAATTGTCTCGTTTAAAAATATAGCAAAATAGACTGAACTAAAGCCTTAAGGGTATAAAAAAGACAGGGTGTGTGTGGATGTGAAACTTGATTTTATTTTTGTCTTCATAATTGATTTACTTTTACTTTTGAAATTTTAAATAAAAGAATGGCAACCATTAGAAAAGCCTTGGGGTTCGAGCAACTGACAAAAAATAGATTACTCCAGAAATATTACAAAAGATGATTGATAAAGTGGAAAAGCAGATACCTGATTCTGTAAAATCTGTTTAAAAGGAGCTATTTGTTTTTAAAGTGAGAATGAGACATTCACCATGTTAGGTGCTACAGGTATTGACATTTCTAAGTTTCTGGCCTATGTGGAGTTTAAAGTCCTATTTTTTTTTCTTCCTAATGTTTTTCCTGAGAGTGCAGGGTCTGCTTTTTTCAGATCAACAGAATATGGATACATTAATTATGACAGAGATTGACTAACCAGCTTGTTATCTGAGCCTAATGTTGTAGATTGATAGAGAATGACTAGCCCAAAGTCAGCCATTTGGCTTTTATGCCGAAGGCAGGACTAGAACCCAAAGTCTCCTGGTTTCTAGCCTGGTGCCTTCACCATTAAACAAACTAGCTCTCTTTAAATGCCTAATGTGGAATATAAATAGAGTAAATGCTCCTCAAAAAGGAAGAAAATTATTTCATTATAAAAGAAAATGAAACAATATGTAAGGCATAAGACCACGAAAAGTATGGGTACCACTTTATAATACCTTGGTAAGACCACACTTGGAATATTACATCTAATTTTGGTCACCACAATATAAAAAAGATGTTGAGACTCTAGAAAGAGTGCAGACAAAAGCAACAAAGATAATTAGGGGATTGGAGACTGAAAGGTATGAACGTTTTATGACGTATGAAGTATAGTTGCAAGAATTGAGTAAGTTTAATGAAAAGATGGACTAGGATAGCTGTGTCTATCAATCTCTAAGGACTGCCACAAATTCTCCAAAGTACCTGAAAGCAGAACTAGAAGCAATAGATGGAAATTAATTAAGGAGAGAAGCAACCTACAAATAAGGAGAAATTTCTTGACAGTTAGAACAATTAATTAGTGGAACAGCTTGCCTTCAGAAGTTATGGGTACTGCATCACTGGAGGTTTTTAAGAAGAGATTGGACAATCATGTCTCTGAAATGGTATAGAGCCGTGATGGCAAACCTATGGCACGGGTGCCACAAGTGGCACACGGAGCCATATTGGTGGGCATGCGAGTGTTGCCCTAGCTCAGCTCCAGCACGTATGCGCGCACCGGCCAACTCATTTTCAGGCTTTCTGGTCCCACTGGAAATCAGGAAACTGTCTGTTTCCGGCCTCCGGAAGGCCTCCAGGGGATGGGGAAGGCTGTTTTTGCCCTCCCCAGGCTCCTAGAAAGCCTCTGGAGCTTGGGGAGGGGGAAACACGGGCCTACCAGGCCCACCATGCCAACACGTGCCAAAAGCAGGGGGAAGTGTAGGGACGTCATGTGCAGGAGGGCGGGGCGCATTGAATTATGGATTTGGGCACACAGACCCGTGACCCCACACACTCACCCCACTTTTGGCACGCAACGACAAAAAGGTTAGCCATCACTGGTATAGAGTCTCCTACTTAAGCAGGAGTTTGAACTAGAGGAACTCCAAGGTCCCTTCCAACTTTGTTATTCTGTAACTTGTTAAAATAAATGCATATAAGAAAAAAGGATATAAAATATTTGATTTGCAAAAATGTGGGTAAATAATTTATTCCAGCAGGAGCCAAAAAGAGAAATGGTTTATATATAAACCCCTAATTACAACCAGAACTAATATTGACTGATAGTTATGGTAGATATGTAGGGTTGAAGCTATTTGCATGGGACCAACACTGACAAAGGGAATTTATACTTCAAATAAGGCTAAAATAACATTTTACAAATGACTTATGGATAAACTAACAGACTTACCATATGAAAGCTAGTTTTAATGGGAGATTAGAATGGAGTAATGTGTCCACAAAAGGATTGAATTTTTGAGAACAATATTAAAATGACACAAGGTAAATTACCAAGAAGTTGGTTTTTTTTTTTTAAATTGACAACTTAGAATTGTGAATGCATGGAGATACAAAAATGGTATTGTTCAAATACATACAGTAGAGGTAGTCCTCAACTTAGAACAGTTCATTTAGTGACTGTTCAAGGTTACAATGGTGCTGAAAAAAGTGACATGAATATTTTTCACTCACTCACACTCTATGGTCACATGATCAAAATTCAGATGCTTGGCAACTGATTCATATTTATGACTATTGCAATGTCCTTGGGTCATGTGATAAGCTTTTGCAACCTTCTGACAAGCAGAATCAATGGGGAAGCCAGAGTCACTGAACAACAGTGTGACTAACTTAACAACTGCAGTGATTCACTTAACAACTGTGGCAAGAAAGGTCGTAAAATGGGGAAAAATTCACTTAACAAATGTTTCACTTAGCAACATAAATTTTGAGTTCAAACTCAAGGACAACCTGTAGATCTTTTTTAAGAATTGAAGAATTTGGTTACTATTGTTCAAAGAATGGAGATATTGCCAAAGACCTTTTCAGGCACAACCCAGAGCCTTTAGCACTTAAAAATAGGTTCTTTCAGAGGGAGGTTAAATTAAACATTGTTTTAGAAAGCAGCTGTAATGGATGATTGAAAAAAAAGTTAAAAGAATCTTAATAAAGGTACAGGCATAAAGATGGTTTGGGGCACAAGTACAGCTTTTATGAGGGAACATTTTATATAACAAGAGCAGCTCTCCCAAAAACAGGGACAAGGAAAAAAAGCAATTTTAGATAATAATCTTAGAGAGAGAGAAAATTATACATTTCATCTGCTTCTTTATAACTTAAGGAGGTACCACAGTGAAGCAATATATAAGTCTAAGTGCTATTGCCATTTTTCATTTGTCTCTCTTTTTTTACTTATTATTCCTCTTTCAAAATTCGTATTTTTATTCTTTTAAAAATATCTTTAATAAAAAGTATAGTAAAACATATTGCTATTCTAATATAAAATTCTCCGAAAATCATTTGATACTTGCTTTTTGTTCTTTTTTTTCCTGCAGCAGAAACAGCAACAGATGAAGAGTGTGACAAGGATTATTCCTCCCACTACAGACATGGTAATGATCAGTGCTTCAAAATTTACTGAAATATTTAAACACAAAAAAGTTAGTGTGTAAACTAACTGTCAAAGAAATATTCATTTAGTCAATTTAGAGTCCTAATTGTTTATTTAAAAAGACAAAATATTTCAAGCAAAGATTGAAAGTTTATATCTTGAGGAACCTATATACATTAGACAAGTTTCCTACAAATGAGTTATGAGGAGGCATATTAAAGCCCAGTGCAGTAAAAAGAATTGAATATATTTAGTCTCAGTGGCAGCTGATCCCCCCCTCCCCGCCCCAAATTTTAACTCTCATAGTCATGAATGTGAAATTTGAAATGGGAGGGGGGGGGAGAGAGAGGAAATCAGCTGCCACTAAGATTTCCCCCCTCCCAATTTTTTTTAACTCTCATAGACATATGAACTTTCAAAATCAGAAGCTGCATATTTTCTAGTTACCAAATGCTGCAGTCAAGCAGAGAATGATACGATCCAGTCACATTTTATTTTATTTTAATTAATATTTTTATCCAGCCTTTATTATTTTATAAATAACTCAAGGTGGCGAGCATACCTAATAATCCTTCTTCATCCTATTTTCTCCATAATAGCAACCCGGTGAGATGGGTTAGGTTAAATGTGTATGAGTGGTCCAAATTCACCAGTTGGCTTTCATGCCTTAGGCAGGACTAGAACTCACAGTCTCCTGGTTTCTAGGCCAGTACTTTAACCACTACACCAAACTGACTCTGTTTGCAATTCGTTGTTCAATCACCACAGGCTTAATATCTGTATCTGTTTGCAATTCGCTGTAGAATCACCACAGGCTTAATATCTGTATTGATTAGCGACTGATAAATTTTAATTCATTAAATATCTGTATGATACAACTGGGAGATACTGATATTAAAAGAGGTTTTTTCCTATTATCTTGAAAACCATTGTAATTTGAACTGTACATGTTGCAAAGAAACTGTAAGCTTCTGTTGTTAATTCTACAAGACTTTACAGTAATATGAAATATTTGCAGGGGGAAGGGTATTGTCTGAAACGTAACATACTAATGACAACTAAAATTTCTTGAGCGAACTTACCCCAACATACGCCCCAGCGTGCAGAGCTCAGCGCACAAAGAGAACTTGGAGGGAGGATATTCCGAACAGGATACTCAATGCATTTTTTGCTGCTGCTGCACCATAAACACTGGAAGAACAAAAATGTGATTAAATAACACAAGCTAAGAGAGATTGCAAAAGTCAATTAATAAATGAATCAGTACTTTATTATACATTACAAAATTTTGGGGGGGGGTATTGTTTCTGTCACGTGCCTTGAAGCAGCATGCGAGTCAAAGAGTAATAAAAATAAACAGTACAATAATATTTATATCAATACAATAATGAATCACAATTGTCATCACCATAATATGGCATTTAGCTCAGATACATTTTCTTTTAAAAAACCAAGTTTTACTAGCTTCCTATAGCTCAAGAATAGGATCAAAGTCCCATTTCTGGTGGCAAGACATTCTATAATAAGGGAGCTTCAGCAGAAAATGGTCACTTCCAAGTCCTATCATGTATGATTGGGAACCCTTAGTAGATATTCCCTGTTGGCATGCCTTGAGAAGATTTTATTTCAGGTAAGTAATCTGGGAGATGTTCAGGCTTCAAGCTATGTAGAATTCTATAGGCTATCACCAGCACCTTGAATTACATTCAGAAACCAACTTGTAATCATGGGACCAATTTTATATGGCAACAAGAAGTTATCCATGCACGTAGGTAGACTGCTATCTTTGCTATAGCTGGAGTTTCTAGATGGCTTCTTTGCTATAGCTGGAGTTTCTAGATGGCTTTCAAGGGCAGACACCTGTAGCTTAAGTAACAATAAATTATCCAAACTGTGACAAAGGATGAGTGATCTTTATTACATAAGAACAGTCATCAGTGGAACATTAGCTGGACAAAAGGCTCAATGTAGATATTAAATGAAATAGAAGAGTCAAGCCTTGTGCCATTTCGTACTGACTGCCCAATGGCTCAACCTTTCATCCTCCCCGTCACTCCTAACTGAGAACGTCCATTCAGGAAAGAGCAGAGCCAACATTGAACAGTGTCCCCAATTCCCATCCCTTTCAGTCCAGGCATCCAGAAGGGTGATATTTTGGATGCTACTAAAAAGACTGCCAGGAAATCCAACAGGATAGTGTCACGGTCCTCCTACAGGTCCTGCCACAGGTCATCAACGGAAATGACCAATGCAGTTTCTGTCCTGCACTTTTAAAAACATTTGTTTCCCCATGAAGAAAACAGGAGGTTATTCATTAAACAGATTCAGCAATGCTTCTTAACAAAATGCTGAATTTAGCACATATTATGCCAAGAGAATTAAAGAAAAAAATCCAATTCAGAATTTTAAGAAAAAAAGGAGCACACAAGTGGTCATTTCGAAAAACATTATGCCTTTACTATTATGAAAAAGGTACAGAAATTTATAAACCAGAACATTTGCAAAGTAAAGAACAGAGAAGCAAATAGGTAAAAACTTGCGAACAGCATTTAAATCAGGCAGATATAAACCCTCTGGATAAGCAGGATTTCTGTTAATCAGTACGAGTATTTGGTGCCCATGGGGTACAGCGAGTCCAATTAAGTTCCAGAACTGAATAATACTTTTGTCCTAATCTGGCACCAAAGGCTTTAGAAATGCTTGATTTAAGAACTTTAACTTGCAAACATACAAGCAGGCTTAACTGACAGATTAGTTAATTAAAAAGTGAGTTCTGTCAATGGTTGTTAGCTAAAATTTAAAGCAGAGCATTTCTCAACTTCCAGCAAGATTTTTCTTCAATCTTCGCCCCATGCCTTACAAAAGTTAAGCCACACTAGATATTGCCCATCCTGTTTTTCAATATTCATCAAGACAGCCTTTTCCACCTTTGATTTTCAGGTAGTTGCAATAACTGCCACCTGTTTAAAGAATAATCTGTTCCCAAGATAAACTGTCACTATTTGAATACCCTGATTCAAAGTTACATATTTTCCTGTATCATGCAGATTGCGTCACTTTTCTAATGGAACCTGAAGCTTTTCATATTGTCCTAATGTGTACATCAGTACATTATTTGACAATTATAATAGCCTGAGTGGCGTAGCAGGCTAATGCCTCCTACCAAGGCAGCATTTAACATCCAGCTGTCTGCAATTACTGTAAGTTCGAATCTCATCAGGCTCAAGGTTGACTCAGCCTTCCATCCTTTCTAAGGTAGGTGAAATGAGGACCCAGATTGTGGGGGCAATAAGCTGACTTTGTATAAAAAATATACAAAAGTATGAAGGCTATTGCTTAACACATTGTAAGCCGCCCTGAGTCTCCGGAGAAGGGCGGCATATAAATAAAATAAAAATAAAAAATAAAATAATAATAAATTCATATTCTCATATAAGATTAGAGATTCTTCAGCTTTACATGTTTCTTTGTCGGAAACAGTACATGTTGTGCTCATTCTATAAAGCAATATAGACTATAGAATTATCTTCTTTGCAGTGATTTGTAGTCATTTTATCAACTTCATCTCCATCACATATTTCTGTTTTTTGATCAAATATTTATATTTCAAATAAGTATAAAATGCATCAATTCAGCTTATTATTGTACACAATGCTTGGTAAGCAAATCAGTTGATACATAAACCACAGAATATAACAGTAAGCTCTCACTTTAATGGATTAATGAGGGGAATGCTGTCTGCTATACATAAATACCCTTCAGATTTTGTTTGCATGCATAGCACCATTGTACATATGTATAAAATAGCCAATTGGACTTTATGTACATGTAACATGGCAAAGTGTCTGCCCAATGCATCTGCTAAATTGAGTTGCAGTGCAGGCTCCACTATAATGACCATAGGAAATAAAATCATTGCTGATTTTTACAACTCCTATCCTTCATAATGTCTTATGAAATGTTAATTTTGTACAGGAGGCTTCTCTGCTCCTGTCAAACAATAAAACTATAACTGATTCTTAGCTAGTATGGAATTTAATTTGGAGTTTAAAGTATTGTTAACTTTATACATTTCAAAAATTTATCAATTTCAAAAGTGTAAAAAGGTAGTTTAGCTCATTTTTCCAAACAATTAAAAACAATAAAACTTATTTTTCATGATTGTAAACATTTTCTTCTTTCCCCTAGTATTTGTTTCATATAATTTTTTAGCAAATTGATTATCTTCATTTTTCATGTTTTTGCTTAACCTTCCTATAAGCTATTGTAATACATAATCATCTTTTATGCCATTTTCCTCTTTAACTAGCTTCTCTTTGAATAAAGTACTTTCTGTTCTCTTTTATAGGGCAGTGTCTCCCTTGCACACTACTAAAATGTCACATGTCATGCATCTGACTCTCCCATTCTGATGTCTTGCATTTTTTGCTACCCTTCCAATTTAAGACAAAATGTTGTTTAAGGTTACTCATTCTCTCAGTTTCCCATTTTTAACTTTGTCTTTCGCACTAATGGATAGAAATGGATTTCCAGAGTATCAGCTAAAAACAATTATGAGATTAATACAGGCAAACAGCAGGATTAGAAGAATGAAACCTTCCCAAAACATTAATTTTAGACAAATCATGCAACAGGATACTAATAGACAATTTAGTTTCAGACTACAAATTCTGTAAATTCCAACCAAATGGGGACCAAAATTCAGATCTGATGTATCCTGTGCCATACCAAACATTTCTACCTCCTGGAATGTATACAAAGTTGTGAATAATGGATGCTGTAATTCATTCTCCCTTCTGATGATTATCACAAAACAGCAGCAAGAACAAGGTATGCTCCTTAAATGCGCTGGTTCTTACTCTGTTCATCTGAAAAGAAGGTAACTTCACCAGTGGAGCTCATATTCTGCAGGGCGGAGCAGGAGACGCTTGGGGCCCACTAGTAATTAACAGCTCAAGTATTGGAACATTCAGTGCCTAATTCTCAAAATAAAGCCCAATGGGGCCAATTCCCAAGTTAGAATACACAGACTTGCAATGTAAAAGTAGTTAGGCTAATATTATTCAGTAAGATTACTTTTGCACCATTTTGGTTTGCACTTTTTAGAAATCCCTTTTAAGTAGAAAGGTAGCATAAACATAAATCAGAAATAAAACAGATGTAATTAGCTTTCTGTTGTATGACAAACTTCTTTTTTTTTACAATAGCCAATCCATTGTGCAAACAGATAAAGAGTAGACATTTTATGGCTGAGCAGCATTTCACCATCTTATGACTCACACTATTAAATTATTTGTAACCTCAAGGCATTCTTGGAAATTATGATAATGGAAGCTAGAGCTTTTTATCCTGTTATTGTTATAATAAGTATTAGCAATTGCAAAAAGTCAGATGAAATAGGGAACTCATCTAGCACCAAGGAAGATATCTGCAAGTACATTGATATCCCTAGGCATCATATTGAGTAATCTGATGTACAAAAATGAATTGTATCCATTAGTAATATACCATTTCCGTATAATTAGCATAAAACTTTCGAGAACAAATAAAACTGTTTCTTCCTTCCTCACTCTTTAGCATTAGCTTAGGTTCAGTAATTATATGATTCAACATGTTTCTAAACAGAATTTAGCAACAATTTGAAATAGGGTGCAAATAGATTTTTCAGAGCATTATAACTGTACAAGAAAGGAAATCGCAGCATTTTCTTGAAATTTAACTCATCACATTTTTAAACACACAAGATAAAATAAACAATTCTGCTTGAAAATTAAGACTTTTTTCTATTACATTACCATTCCTAGGCTTAAATAAAATATATAGATATAGTCACCTGGTTCTATTTCAACAGCCCACTATCTACACAATCATGTGATATCCCAATCAGGAAGCTGGGTAAATATGTACATATATCCAATAACAAATGCAGAAATCATTTTTATGACACTAGTATGGTACTTTATAATACTGGAACTTGTTATATAAATCAGAATATCTGAACAGCTCTAGATTAGGCTGCCCTTGAAATCACTGCATGAAGCAAGTGTAGATCAGGATTTTATTTAGAGAACAGCTGTTTACTAATTGTGTTACTTACTGTGACATTTTTCAGGCATTCTTCACAAGTTTTATTTGTGTACTTCTGGCACCCCACTGTGAAAATAAGTTAATAATTAAGTTAATCTCTTCATTTTCCCAACTTGTCTCCTTTGTTTGTTTTGCAATCAGACATAAAGCTGGATCCTGTGTGATTGAATGTCCAGAATCAAAGCTATTTGTCTGTAATAATACTTACTTCTTGTTTGGAGAGATAACAGTAAGTCAAAATCCAACACATTGTTTTTATATGTTGAAGCAGGAATGTCAAACTCAAGGCTTGGGGGCTGGATCTGGCCCCCGGGGTACTTAGATCTGGTCCACGGGGCCACCCTGGAAACAGCGAAGGACCAGCTTGCAGGGCCTCTGCCAACGAAAAGAGAGCTCGGGAGGGCGGCACTTCCAAGCTTCGTTTTCGCTGGCAGAGGGTTGCAGGAGGCTGTTGCAGCTGAAAATGTAGCTCGGCAGCTCGTTTTCACTGGCAGAGCACTCTGGCCACCACAGGTGCCCCTGACATGAGTGACATCGAGATGGCCATGCCCACCATGGCCGTGCCCCCCCACCCTCCCAGGTCAAACACAACCCTGATGCGGCCTTCAATGAAACTGAGTTTGACACCCCTGCCTTAAAGGCAACTGTTAAGCTTCTATTCTACAAAAGCAGCAGTCTTTTTTTTCCCATTTATGTCCGATTCTCACAGACTCCCTGGAGAAGTCCCTCTAGTTTTCTAAGCAAAGATCAGAGTGGTTTTTCCCTGTTCCTCCTTTCTAGAGCTCAGAGAAAATGACTAGCCCAAGATCATGGAGTTCATTTTGTGCCTAAGGCAGAACCAGGACTAGGACTAGAACTCATAGTCTCTTGGTTTCTACTCTTAACCTTACACCAAACTGACGCTCAAAGAGCCTTACACAATTTTTAACAGGTTATATGTATTTTGTTCAAGGATAAGAACATTGTTTTAGAGTCAAGGCTTTCACATAATGCTCTAGTAGCTGCATATACTATCAGGTCAGACATTTCATTTACATATAATACTGATAGGGATACATCACAATCCTTCTTTATACAAATTAAATTGGACACAAACTCAAATGCCAGAGTTTGTGTCCAAGGAATGCAGACCCACAGAATTAGATGTGAATTATTATACCAGTGTTATGTCCCATTTTGAAAGCCAGTTTTATATGGGCACCAGACTAGAATCCAGAAACTGTCTGTCCTAATCCCACCTGAGCATCAAGTCAGCTGGGTGACTATTGGCTAGTCATTCAGCCCTAGGAAACTGGCAATGACAACCACTTTCAAAAACACTTTACAAAGAAACTAGAGACTTGTACAGGCAGTCATCAGGAAGCAACATTAACTCAAAAGCATAGAGAGAGACATATATACACAATTCCCTTTTTGGATTGTCTAGAGAGCAACGATCCCCAACCTTTTTGGCACAAGGGACCGGTTTTGTGGAAGACAATTTTTACATAGACCAGGAGGGGAGGATGATTTTGGTTTCACTCACTCGCCCAACATTCACTTCCAGTTGTGTGGTAGGATACTAATAGGCCATTTGGGGGGAGGGATGGGAGAGAGACCCCTAGTCTAGAGCTATCATCAATTTAAGCCATCTCAGATTGCATTCCTATTCACCCTTTACTGGGATCCAGTGAGTTCAGGGAAGTATAAATTCAGTTTCAATTACAGTTGAAATATTAATCGGTATAAAAGTTTTGAAGCAACATACTTCGCATCTCCTATACAATGGGGAAATGGGTACTGTGTTTTTAGAATGTGGGTCACTTTCATAGTATTTTGAATTTTAAAGATTGGAAAAGGGAAAGACAAGGTTGAATACAGTAAAAACAAACTTTTAAATCAATCCAGTAGTTATGTAACCGATTAACCACCAGTGCTCTGGAGTACAAATATGCAGTTCTGCAGATGCTGACAAACCGCACCTCCCATTAATTCCAAATTACGAGGCAGGCTGAGAGAGCTTTAGTTCAACATCTGCAGAGCCACAGGTTGTTGTCCACTCGAGCTACAGGTTTCTCACCAGACACCCGTAATAGAGCAAGTACAGGGATCCGGAGACCAGACCACAAGGCTGGCGGTTCTATTCCCCTCTCCCCCATTCTCCAAAATACACCCGCTGCTCTCTTTTCTGCTTTTAAACTCGGGACTCAAAGCCGAAGAGAAGAAAAAGCCGAAGCGGCGGCACAAAGTGTACAGGGAGCCTCGCAACTGCTCCGACGACATTCCCAAACAATCCCCACGGTAGCCTCTACACCGCCCATGTCCCATAGCAGCTCCGGAGTCTCTTACTTTCTTGCCCAGCGGCCGCCAGAGTGCCCAGGACCATGGTATTCAGAGTCCAGAGGAGCAGCGGGAGGCCCAGCAGATAGAAGCGGCCCAAGAAACCCATGGCGGCTGAAAACAAGCAAAGAAGCCGCCTCCGCTCGCCCTCTCCGAGCCTCTTCGGCTCCGCTCGCCCAGCTTTTTCAAGACCGGAAAACAACCCCGGGAGAGAGGCGTCCGGGCCCGCCCATCGCCGTGCACGCGCACTATTTTTTGACGCGGGCGCGCCGTGGGCGGGACTAAGCAGCTCCCGAAGAGGCGGCCCTAGACGGTGCGCGCTCCCGAAGGAAAGTGGGCGGCTCCGTATTTATGCTAAGGCTTGGCAAAGCTGAATGCTTCGGGTTTTTTTGGTGTCCGCGGCTAACTTCTTATTTTTCTTTTAATATCATTTAAAAAATATTGAAAAGCAAAGTGCACCAGCTAGTATGTTCTCACTTCTCAGGGATACTGAAAGTGAGTTGAAAGCTCCAACTTTCTAAGAGGGATTGGCGGAAAGAAGCGCCTACGAGCCGAAGTTTCCAGACTGTAATTAAGGAGAAAACAAAAGGAAAAACAGACGTTTGCCGGCAAATTCTCTCTGCTTTCTTTCGGATTCCATCTGGGCTCAAATGCTGCTCGTATGAGGGTGGATTTGCAGAGCACACTAACTCGTGCGTGTAATAAATTAAACCAAGTGGGACTTCACAACCCTTCTGAGCTATTAAAACACTCATTTTATGTTTCGCGTAATTTATAAATTCAGCCATTATGGTTTGTGAGCCATGGTTTATAGCAAAGTATATGTTCACCAGGTTACTATGGCTTACTCAACAAACCCGAGTAAAGTAAATTACACCATTGTGAATAATTCCAGGTAAATTTCTCCCACTGTTCCATAATGTACAACTTGGCTACAGTGTGTTAAAGACACACAAATCTTCATCCTATATAATATAATATATAATATAATAAGTAACAAAATGAATGGGTCAAAAATTATGCTTTGTTTTTCAATGGGGCTTCTTAAGCAAACTCTGGTTCCTAAATTATGCTCCTCACTTCCAGTTATGAAAATGTATCAGTGTATTAAAATTGTTAGAAAGTAACCAACAATGTTGATGTTTCTTCCCAATAATTCTAACTGAAATTACTATTTCTTCCAGTTTATTTTTCCCCGTTATATTACTTGTACATAAATCACATTTGTAGGCAATGACTGGATTGTATAATATTAAAATATACCCAACGCAATATAAAAAAGAAAGCAATAAATCTGGATCTTATTTTAAACACTTGGTTGATCCAGGACAGGAAGATGAAACATAATTTAACACAATTTTGGCATGTGTAGTTTGGGGGAGGGGGGGAGGGGCAGTTACATTTTATCTGTGCGCAAATTTTACTTGATATGTGTTAATAGTGTACTGTTTTCTCTAAGTGAATGTTTTATCATATAAAAAATGGAAAGGGTTTCCTTAACTAAGTATGGCAAATCAATACCTAGGTTCTAAAAAGAGCATTAGCTATTTTCCTTGAACAATCTTTACTCTCTTGAATAATGTAACATACTATATGCAACCTGGAAAATGAATCTAAACCCATTTTCCAAAATTGAAATTTGTTTTACATGTCTGTTTTAAATATTCAGGAGATGAGTCTCCCTAACTACAATGAAACTCACTTCTAAAGCAATTCACTTCCATCATTTTACTTGTTCCTGGATTAAGGTAAATTTAAATAATATAAATAACGCAAGTAATAAATGACCACATGATGGTGCCATAATATTGAGTTGTTTACTGAATCATGAAAATAATACTGGTACAAGTTACTGAAGTGTCCCTAATGGTTTTTTTAAGTTGTAAAATTCAAGTCATTATTGTTTTCATTAAAATTTTTAGAATTTATTTGTTCTAAATAGTACATAAGAGGCAAAATTCCAAAGCAGAAGTATGTAATTCTGTCTGGACCAAGGGACAAACAACAGCTTCTAAATAGCAATAGAACTTACTTATATACTGCTTCACAATGCTTTACAGTCCTCTCTAAGCAGTTTACAGAGTCATCATATTGCCCCCAATAATCTGGGTCCTCATTTTACTGACTTCAGAAGGATGGAAGGCTGAGTCAACCTTGAGCCCATGAGACTGGAACTGCTAGCAGTCAGCAGACAGCAGAATTACCCAGCAATACTGCATTCTAACCACTGCGCCACCACAGCGCTTAAATGGCATATTGTGGACTGAGTGCAGCAATTTTGGATTCATATTATTTATATTTGTAGTTCATTGAACTTATATACAATTTATATAATTGTTCCAGCCATATATTAATACATCTCTTCTCCTGATTAAATATTACAATATTTCAAGTGTCCCTCAAGCCTTTTTGGATCCTTAAGCAGTTCAAAGCTGCTTGCAGTTCAAAATGGTAGGGAGCACACTCGCAGCCAACAGAGGAACTGGAGCTTCCTTGTCAGTTTGACTTCAATAAATCTATATTATGTGAGTGGTTTTGTCCCACAAGTCAGCCCTTTTGTAAGGGTGCCCAGATTATGCTTTAAATATTCCAGTGTTGGAATTGGCTCTGATGCCCTTTGAGAGGTTCTCTTGGAATTGAATTATGGAAGACCTCTTAAATCTGGTTCTAGCTGGCTCTTAGCAGCAGCTCCCACAAACACAAAAAGCAGCAGCTTTCTATGTTAGTTAGAGGTGACTGTTACATAGTGCAGTGGTTCCCCATTTAAAAATAAACAACTCCAGAATGTGAACATGTGTGCATCTTGCTTAATAAAGCACATTTTTTAAAAAAAATAAAGCTTACCGTATGTACATACATGCATGCATCCACGTACGATAACATATACCTTTTTGTTTTTAACTTTTATAGGAAGAACTAAAAGCAAGAACTAACAATTTGTGGAGAGAGATTAGGTAGATAGAATCAGATATATTTCTGAAGTTATTTAACAATTTTGTAAGTGAGCTTCTGCATATTTTTAAATGTAAGAAACTTCGTTATGAAACATAAGGAATGGTTTAGCCGGAAAATAAAATGTGTGAATAGCTGATGTTGGAAGAAGTAGGAAGAAATGTCACATGATAAGTGCCATTCTTCCTTTCCAGCACCTAAACTACCTGATATTTTAAACTAGCTTTATTGATTTTAAAAAACAAAGATTGAATGTGCATTTTCAGAAACTACAATGGATTTTCAGTTATCATTGTTTAACCCAGTAAGATATTATTGCCTACTAGAAAAAATCACTTGAAATCAACCTTGACTGTTCTTTGGAAGGAGGGATACTGAAGCTGATGCTCAAATATTTTGGCCACCTAAGAAGAGAAGACTCATTGGAAAAGACATACCATTGGGAAAGATAGAAGGCAAAAGGAAAAGGGTATGGCAGAGGATGAGATGGTTAGATAGTGTCATCCATGCAATGAACATGAATTTTGGCAAACTCTTGGTGACAGTGAAGGACAGGAGAGCCTGGTGTGCTGTGGTCACATAGAGTTGGACACAACCTAGTGTCTGAACAACAAAATAAGAGAAGAAACTTCTAAAACACAAGGCAAGGATATGTAAAGTATTGATAATTTGAGAACTCCTTGGTGTTCTCTGAGATTGGTTGTTTCCTTGCAGAGGTTTCATTAACCAAACTAGATAACATCATCAGTAATAATAATTTGTTATCTAAGTGCTCCAGCTTTCCTTATTGTCTTGACATGAAGTGAACTGCTATGTTATAGAATATTCATAAATATTCTCATTTTAAGGCAATGTCAATAATAGAATGCTGCAAAATTATCCCTTTGGTTCTGGAGAAATCTTAGATCATCTAGAAATATGATAACCCCTATATATTTATATGTTCAAAATTATATTCAAAATTATTGAAAGGATTTGGGATTTGCATTGAAGCTTCTATATCCACTGCATATATCCGAAATTCTATTTGTAGATAAACCTAGAGAACTGAAGCTGTTTTTAAAGACTGCTACTGCTTCTGCTATGTATTATTTTTCTGGCATATAATTATAGCGCTTCTATAGACTACTAACAAACACAGTTTATATCAGTATTCAACAAAACAGCAGTTGTTCTCTACAAAGGGAGTGTTTCTATTGTTTTTTCTCATTTTTAGCTCAGCAGACTAAAAGCATAGTCTGCTTTTATTTTTTATTTTTTTTTAAAAATACTTTATTGAGTTTTCAGAGTTAAAAATAGAAAAAAAAAAAAGAGAAAAGAAAAGAAAGGAAATAAAAAAAAAAAAGAGTTTACAAACTTCTAGATATCGCTCGGAGATACAGTGTTTCTTATCCGTTATATATCTTATATCTTATATCCAATCTATTTCATCTTAGACTAAATTCCTCTCTATGTACATTTTATCAGAGCTATTAATATATAAAGCATATCATTTACTTTTTCTTGTTACTTAGCCAATTATACCAGTTTCCCCATATTTCATTAAATTTACTTGTCTCATCATCCATTAACAAACTCGTTATCTTCGCCATTTCTGCACACTCTAAGATTTTATTTATTAGCATTTCTTCTAGCGGTTGAGTTTTGCTTTTCCAACATTTTGCTAGCACTAATCTGGCTGCAGTTATTATCTGCATTGTAAGTTGAATTTTATTTTTGTTTAGGCCTTCGCCTACCATACCCAACAGAAAGAACTCTGGGGACAATGGTACCTCCTGATCTAATATTTCATGTAACCACTGTCGTACTTTGACCCAGTATCTTTTGACCTCTAGGCAAGACCACCACATATGGTAATAAGTACCAACTTCTTTACCACATTTCCAGCACTTGGGTGAAAGGTTTGAGAACATTTTTGCTAATCTGGCTGGGGCTAGATGCCATCTATGTAGTATCTTGTAATGATTCTCCCTATACGTTGCTGATTTTGTGATTTTAAAGTTCCTATTCCATGCTTCTTCCCAATCAGTATAATTAATATTATATCCGAAATTTTTTTCCCAAATACTTAGTTTGTTCTTTGCGATGGTCTCTGCTTTATCCTCATCCAATAGAAAGTTATATAATTTAGTTAGCATTTTCTTATCTACTCCCCATATAATTTTATCGAAATTTCCATATTTCATTTCAATGCCGAATTTGTCCTTATCTTTTTGGTATCTCGAATTCATCTGCAAATAATTCCACCAATCCACCTTATAGCCTTGTTCTTTAAGAGTCTCAAGTGATTTAATATTTCCATTTTCTTCTAAAATTTCTTTATATGTGCCAAATTTTATAGCTTCTGTTCTATTTGGGGTGGTCAAAGCCTCCATAATAGAAAGCCAATTCGGGACTTTGGAGTAGATCCTCTGTCTGATTTCTTGCCATATTTGTATAAGGGTTTCTCTAATTTTATGTTTATGGAAATAGGATTTCTTCTTATTTTTCAAGTCCCAGAGGTGAGCGTGCCACCCTTCTTGTAGGTCATGGCCTTCAATTGTTAGAATTCTCTTATTCCGTAGAGTAATCCATTCTTTGATCCAGATTAGTTTTGCTGCTTTTTGATAGATTTCCCAATCCGGGAGTCCAAATCCACCCATTTTTCTTTTCCCTTGTAGAGTTTTAAGTGAGATTCTCGATTTCTTTCCTTCCCAAATAAAGTTCCTAACATGTTTTTTCAAGTTTTGGAAGAATTTTCTATCTAGTTTTAAAGGGACATTTTGGAATAGAAATAAAATTTTTGGTAAAGTATTCATTTTAATTGCCGCTATTTTCCCTAGCAGAGACAATTTTAGTTTTCCCCATCTCCTTAGTTCCTCCTGTATTTTATTTAGCAGTGGGACATAATTATCATCTTTTAACGATGAGTATCTTGCTGTGATCCAAATTCCTAAATACTTGACTTTTTTAACTATTTGGAGGCCTAATAGATTTTCCAAATCTTTTTTTTGTACTTCCGTGATGTTTTTGGTTATTATTTTTGTTTTTTCCTTATTCAATTTTAGGCCAGCCACTTGGCCGTAATTTTGTATTTCTTGTAAAGCTTTTGGTCCTGATTCTAGCGGATCTTCTATAATAAGAGCTACATCATCCGCGAAGGCTTGTATTTTATAAGTTTCCTTTCTAACCCTGAGCCCTTTAATTTCTTTGTTCGCTCTGATCTTTCTCAATAATACTTCCAATGCCAAAATATATAGTAAAGGGGAGAGGGGGCATCCTTGCCTTACTCCTCTGTGGATCTGGAATGTCTGGGTCTTATCCCCGTTCATTAATATATTTGCTCTCTGCTTATGATAGATATTCTGTATCATCTTTCTGAAATTTGCCCCGAATCCCATTAAGTTGACTTGGTTTATCATAAAGCTCCAATTTAGGTTGTCGAAAGCCTTTTGGGCATCGACAAACACTAGTGCTAGCTGTTTCTCAGGGTGTTGCTCGTAATATTCTATAGTGTTTAATATTATTCTCAAGTTATCTCTGATTTGCCTCCCCGGTAGAAATCCATTTTGGTCGCTATGAATCCAGGGGTTTAGTATTTTTTTAACTCTCTCTGCTATAACACTCATGAACAATTTGTAATCCGAGTTCAGAAGGGAGATGGGTCTATAGTTTGTTATTTTTTTGGGGTCGGTTCCTTCTTTCCAGATAAGTGTTAGAAATGCTTCCCTCCAAGTGTCCGGGATTTTAGTGCCAATCAAAGTCTCATTGAATAGTTCTAGTAACTCTAAATTTAATGTTTCTTCCAATTTTACGTAAAATTCTCCTGGTAGTCCATCTGGGCCTGGTGATTTATTTTTTTTAGTTTTAGAGAGAGCTGTTTTTAGTTCTTCTACTGTAATTTTTCTATTCAGCATCTCTTTTTCTTCTTCCGTGATTTGAGATAGGTCGGCATCTATCAGATATTGTTCTATTTTATTTGGATCGATCTTTTCATCTTTGTATAAGTTCTCGTAGAATTCCCTCACCATTTCTTGCTTATCCTCTTCCTTTGTTAATATATTACCTTTAGAATCTTCTAGTACTAATATCTGATTTTTTTCTTTTTCTTTTTTTAATTTATAAGCAAGCCACCTTCCTGACTTGTTGGCATTTTCAAAACAATAATGTTTGGATCTTTTTATTTTTTGCGCCACCTCCTCTTGATCTAATATATTTATTCTGTGCCTTGTCATCAACCATTTTCGTTTAATCGCCTCATCTCCCGGGCTTTGTTGTAATTCCTTTTCAATTTCTGTTAAAGTTTTAGTAAGACCCTCTCTCACCTTTCTTTCTTCTTTGTTTCTAAAAGCTGTGTATGAGATAACTAGCCCCCTCACATAGGCTTTCATAGTGTCCCAAATAATTTCTTTGGCCGTATCTTGTTTCTTGTTTTCTATAAAAAATTGTTTAATTTCTTTATTTAGTTTTGCTAAAAACTCTTTATCATTTAACAGATTTGTCCTTAGGGTCCATCTCGGTTGTTTTCTCTTATTAGTATGGTGCCAATTAATTTCCAAATGTTTATGATCTGCCCAAGTATTTGTACATATTTCAACTTTTTTTATTTCCAGTCCTAGTTTCCTGGTGGTCCAAATCATGTCTATTCTGGACCAAGAGTTCTGTGGGATCGAGTAATATGTATATTGTTTTTCATTGGGATGTAATGTGCGCCAGCTGTCTATTAGATTTATTTCCTCTATTAGATCAAAAAAACTTTTAGGTAGGGGGGATCTTTTATTTTTCCTAGTTTTTGCACTTTTATAGTCTTTGTTCGGATCTATAATTCCGTTCATGTCTCCTAATAAGCAAATTTCATTCTGTGGCCATTTTGCGAGCTGTTCGTGTAATTTTTCAAAGAATTTCCCTTGTTTTTTGTTTGGGGCATATATCTCTACTAACAGCATTTTAGACATTCCTCTTGTTATTTCAACTATAAGTATTCTCCCTTTTTCATCTTTGTATTTGCATTCGGCCTCTATCCCTTTCTTTACATAAATAACTACTCCCCTTTTCTTTTTTACGGCTAACGATACAAATACTTTACCAAATTTAGGGTAATCTAAACGGAATGCTTCATCTTTTTTTATATGAACTTCCTGTAAACAGATTATATCGGGATTTTGTTTCGCTAATTTTGTCAGTATTAATTTCCTCTTTTTGGGTTCATTTAGGCCGTTTACGTTTAACGATAGAATTTTCATATTATTCATTCCCGTTGTTGGTATCTAGTTCTTAGTTTTTGTTTGCCTTTAAGGTTACTGCCCTTACTGGTCTTGTTTTCTTCCCCTTTTCTTCTATATCTTCTTTCCTCTTTTCGTCTTCTATGTCTTCCCTTGTGTTCTGTTCTGGGGGTGTATCTTCCTCTGTATTTGTCGCTTCTATCTCCTCCTTGCTAATTTGTTCCTCTTCACCTCCTCTTAACTGATCAAGAAATTCTTGGGCCATACTTATACTGTCAATTTTGATTTTTCTCCCCATCCATGATATTAGCATTCCTTCCGGCAAAAGCCAGCGGAATGTTATACTTCTTTTATTTAGCTGAGACGTCAGAAATCTGTAATTTGCCCTCCTTTCCCTCACTCTTCTTGGAATCTGTTTGAGGACATTTATCTCCTTTCCTTCATAGATGATTTGTTCTTCCCTTGCTATATTATAGAGAATGTCTCTCACCCGTTTCCTTGCAAATCGCACGTGGACCTCTCTTGGTAATTTGTTTCTTCTCACATAATTAGTCTGTACTCTATAAACCTCGTCGATTTCCTTGATTATTTCTTGTTTTTCCTGTTGGAGGGTTTCCGCGATCAGTTCCGCCATCTTGTCTCCCAAATTCTCTTCTTTTTCTTCCACGATATTCTGGAACCGAAGATAGAACGCAGCCCTATCCATCTCGAGTTGGATCAAGGAGTCCTCTGTTTCTTTATTCTGTGCCGAAAGGGTTTGATCTACCATATCCAATTTTTTCTCATTTTTTTCAATCCTTTGTTCTACTTTTTGTATTCTATTTTCGTTTTTGGCAATGGAGGTTTGGATCTCATTCATTTTCGTGTCCAGTGCATGGATATCTGATTTTAATTCTGAATGGCTGTTTAATAGCTTTTCCTGCATTGCTAGCATGGTCTCCTGGATTGATAGCAGAGAGGACTGCACTGTTTGCACAGTTGGAGTGGTTGGGGGTTTATCTACTTTTTGAAGGCCTTCTAATGATTTCGGCATTGCTGGAGACGCCATTGACAGTGTCGGGTTGGATGGGACCTTTTTTCCTGTTTTTGCTATTGTGGAGGTCAAGGTTGCCATTTCCTTTAAGGTCAACTTTTGTTTTCTTAGTATTCTCTCGATATTCCTCCAGATAACCATCCAATAGCACTTGCCGCAGTATATTCAAGGGTTCTTCCTTAGATCTTGTCTTTAATCTCTTTTAGTTTGTTTTCCTCTAAATTTTGTTCCGAGATAGATGATCGGGCTATTAGATATTTTGTCCAGATAACTAAACAGGTTTTTTGTATTCGATATGATTTCGATTCTATTTAGTATCTAGTATAAAGTTCCTGGTTATATATATTAATTATAATCGATTAATTTTCAAAATAACTACAGTATCCTAAACAATTTAACTTCTTAAGTAGCTCTTAATTCGTTCTTAGTTAATTTCTAACTTAATTCCAAATGGGCTAATCTATTAAATCAAAACAATCAAGGCAATTAATTATTATTAACGTAGATAAATAAATAAGAAATGTCAAACAGCTATAGTTCTATCTATAAATTAGATAATAGAGAGAGTGATAAAAGTATAGTAATAAGGTAGTGAGTAGTAATATATAATAGATATAATATACGTACTAATATAAGTTGCTAAATATGATAGGTATATAGTAAATAATAGATAATAAGTTAATATATGTACAAATATAATGATATAATAATATAATAGTATGATTTGATATAATTTTCAAGAGAGAGTCTCATTTACTGAGGTAGTTTAACGGGGTAGATGGTAATTTACTGGTTAATGTCTTCTTTGGTGTTTCTCCGTGCTAGTCAGTCCCTGGAACAATGAGTCAGCAATTCCTGTTCTCTTCAAGAAGAGAAAAACAAAAGGAGAGAGGCTCTGTAGTGGCTGCACATCCAATCTCTAAATTTATCCAGAGAAGCTCTTAATCCTCTGTCTGCTCCACTTCAAGTCGCTTTCTTTCTAGTGCTCTCAACCTCAAAATCTCCGTTTCTCGCGTCTCTATTCCATTTGCATGTGTCCCTCTGGCCCCTCGTCTCGTACTCCTCCTTCACCGGCTCGTCGGCTGCTCCGCTCCCCAATCGGCTCTTTATTTCAGGACGCCGCCTTTCTCTCCTCTGAGCACCTCTCCTCCGACTCCTCCGGTACCTTCCGTTGACAGCGATTTTACAGTAATAAGGGGAAAGGTATTCTACGTGCTAGCACTGCGATCTCCGATCTCTGTCGCTTCCTCTCTCGTTGTCGGCTACCGCGGCTTCAGGTCGGCCATTAGCTGGCTAACTCGCTTGTGTTGGTTCGACAGAGCCGCCCGGTCGTTGCGCTCAGCGTTGCGATCCGCTTTCACGCTCCTCCGGCTCGCCCTCTCGTCCGCGGGGCTCTCCAGGCTCCACGCCCCCGAAAGGGTCCCCAAAACACAGCGTTTAAAGGAGTTGGGGAGCAGCTGTCACTCTCCCAACGCCATGACACCACGGATCGCCAACCGGAAGTCCTGTTTTTTCTCATTTTTATCTTTTGGAAAACACCTGCTCAGGAGTCCAAAGACGAGGCCTCTCAGACATGCTTCTCTTCATAGAATTTTGCATGTGCTCAGCAGATAAAATATATGAAACACATTAGATTTACTTTAGTTATGTTTATTTGAAGTTCCCATGTCTGATTGTTGCCTGTCCCCATTTTCTCCTGTTCCCTCATTCTTTTGCTTAATTTCATATTTCCCAAGTATTATAGATTTCTTTCTGAAAATCATTACGAAATATTACATTATGGAATTGCATATAAATATCTTTAAAATATGCTAAAGTGCGGATTACAGTATTTTCTTTGCATCTCTGCTGCTCAATATGCTCTACTTTACTGGTGGTGATTTTGCATTACAGCTTATTTTCCTGACCAGGTTATCATCTCTGTCTGATGAGTGTAACTTGTAGGGTCTAAACCAGAAATGGGCAACTTGCACCACTTAGGAACTCCCAAAATTCTTTTCTGAAGGGCCCCCATCTCAAAGTAAACAAACATTGGTGACACACTTTTCAACCATGTAGATGCAGAAGTGCACATGGACTATAGTGTACTGTAACATCTAGAAAGGATGAAATAAAATTTAAAAAACAATGAAACCCTCTCAATAATGGTTGAACTACAATTCAGCAACCTTCATCATTAGCCAACCTGAACTTGGCTAATGATGAAGAGTGGTAGGAGCTGTAGTTAAACAATATCTGGAGGGCTATAAGTTTCTTATTACTCTGGCTAGGGCTCCTATATAGGGCTAGGGCTCCTCTATAGGGCTTTTAAAAACTAATGATGACCTCCAAATTGTGGAGGCAGAAGGGTCAGGTTTGAACCAGGAGACTTGTCTTCCAAATATCTTGCATGCTCTGATGGCTCATAGTTTCTGCCTAATGGGAATAAGACTGTTCTGCTGGGCATGAATGAGCAGTAATAAAGCTCTTTGCACATTTAACAGAGGATGTAAATAATAATTATTGGAACAACTGTAAGGAAAACACTGTTTGTTCCCACACATTGTCTAGCAGTTCAGTCAGGAAGAAGCTTTCCTCATTTGTCTTGTTTATAAACATCATGCACTTGTTTTTCATTTCCTCTTTATTCATGGATGGGCAGCTATACTGTCCAATTCTTCTTGGTGGGAGAAAGAAAGACATCAGACGAGAGGGGCATTTGGGGCAGATTGTTACGCTAAGGAAGAATGGAAGCTGACATAGGAAAGAGATGCTCTGAAAAGGCAAACAGCTGGGTAGATTTTGGAGATCCTGAACCAATAACAGAGATCTCTGAATTCTGAGGAATTTTTTTAATAAGTTATATATACAAAAACCCTGACAATATTTAAAACAAACAATAGAAACATGGTGGGGACAAAGAATGTTCTCATGTTCTTTAAATGCAGATCCTTGAGAGTGCTTCTGAAACTATCTGGGCTGTTAACCTTAAAAGAGCAGGGGTAGAAGACCTATTTTATTCCCACGGTCAAAAAAAAAATCCCACTTCATAATCATGATGAATATTTGATGATACCTGAGATAGTTACATATAGATTGCCTACCCTAATTTGCCACTTCATACCTTAGAAAAAATTGATATTTATTATTTTTATTACCATAGGAATATTTATATGGCCTCCCATCTACCAATGGCATTTTATTTAGAGCCGAGGTGGCACAGTGGTTATAATGCAGTACTGCAGGCTACTTCAGCTGACTACTAGCTGCAGTTCGGCAGTTCAAATCCCACCGGCTCAAGGTTGACTCAGCCTTCCATCCTTCCGAGGTGGCTAAAATGAGGACCCAGATTGTTGGGGGCAATATGCTGGCTCTGTAAACTGCTTAGGGAGGGCTGTAAAGCACTATGAAGCAGTATATAAGTCTAACTGCTATTGCTATTTCCTCTTAAGAAGTGCCTAAATATTGTCAACCCAATCCTTGAGGAACAAAATTAAGGATCAACCCCTTTATTCAGGTCATATATTATTTGTTTATAAAATTTATTGGCTACCTACCTTACCATAAGGTAACTCTGGGCGGCTTACAGACATAATATACACATACATACAACATGCATGCACACATACAAACATACATTAAAACCAAACAATACCTAAAGACACATGGGAAGGTGGAGGCAGATTGGGGGGGGGGGAGGGCATCTGTTGTTACTTGATCAATCAATTCCACTGTGCTGTTCTTCCATTGGGGCCCCAGGCCAACTGGCAGAGCCAGGTCTTTACACCCCCTTATGAAAGGATAGGAGAATTGGGGCCAACTTCACATGGGGGAGAGTCAAGATGTTCCAGAGGGCAGGAGCAATAACAGAGAAGGTCATCCTGGACCCAACCAGCCAAAATAATCGGGCTGATAGGACCCACAGCATGCTTCCTCTTCAGCATGAGTGGGACGGGCCAATCCCAGCAGGGTGAGACAGTCCCTCAAGTAACCTGAACTTATGCCATGAAGGGTTTTCTTTTTTAATTTGATTTTATATGCCGCCCTTCTCTGGAGACTCAGGGCGGCTTACAATGCATTAAGCAATAGCCTTCATACTTTTGTATATTTATACAAAGTCAGCTTATTGCCCCCACAATCTGGGTCCTCATTTTACCTACCTTAGAAAGGATGGAAGGCTGAGTCAACCTTGAGCCTGGTGGGATTTGAACTTGCCATAATTGCAGGCAGCTGGCAACTTAAGTGCTACTTTTAACAGCACTTAGTCCATGCGCCACCAGGCTTTAAAGGTGATAACCAACATAATGCATGTTATGTTTGAATTAGATTCCAAATATAGGTTCTTCAGTAAGTGTTGGGCTTCATCTCCCGGAATTCATAACTTTTGCCAATATTGGCTAAAATTATAGTTAAAGTCCTTAGAACACAATTTTAGGTGATAATGGTCAACATAACATGATTAATGCTTGTATTAGGAACCACTAGGGAATTCCAGGGTAGAAAGTCAAAAAACATTCTGAAAGAAGGCAAAGGCAAGCTAGTTCTGAACCATAATTAAAGTAACCACATAGATGTTTCTTTGTGGTCAACAGGATTTGAAATGTACCTTCACTTTTGAGTAATTCAGAAGAAGAAAGATGAGCCACTAACCTAAAAGCACTCAATGGTAAATCAAGGGACGAACACAATTTCAGTTGTGATAGACATTTAACTAGGGTCACAATTCACATGCATGCTGTTTGTGAAAGGTAGTCCTCAGTCATGGATTATTTGCATTCAGACTGACCATACCAGGAGAAAAGGAAACAAGATAAGTATAATAGGATGAGATGGACAAATTCTAGCATTGTCTTGAAAACTCTAAGCAGACAGTAAACAATTCAAGCCGCCTGCAATCCTATGCACATTTGCCATCAGCTCACTAAACTCAATCAAATTTGAGTTGACATATACCAGATTGTGTTATAAAGTTGCATCTAGATTGGAACCAAGTATTATTGAACTCTAAAAGAGTATAAAAGATTATTTAGATGGAGATAAGCAATATTGGTTACCAAAGCAACAAGGGGTGAAGCACTTTTTAAGTCTCTTAAGAGAACAAAATTATGCGGTAAAAGCTAGAACTGCCACCTTCCTAATTCACAAGAGTATTAGAAGGGGAAGCAGGAACAGCAAAACCAGAATTTCCAGATTGCTATTAGAGCCTTCTCAATAAAAGTAGTTTTAGCTTTCTTGCAGAGTTGATTTCCCGGTCTTGTCTATCAGGTGGACTTGACACCTCTGCAGCTGCTGTCCACACAACACACTTAACCAGGTCAGCTAAAGATCTAGCAGAATGCGAAGTTAGCTTTTCTGGCTTAATATTTTGAGTAAAGCACACTTGTATGTTTATGCTCCAGCAAACTGTATTTCAAAAAAATTTTTTTAATTCAGCTAAGTGGTTTATATGAACTCGACCAGTGTTTCAGCTTTCTACAGCGTCAGGCAGACGGCGGTCAACTTCCAGACGGGAAAGTTTCACCCAAGCTCCTGTCCGCGGTGCGGATCCCAGCATAGCCCCTCTCGGCCGGTGATCTGGTAAGGAATAAACCGATCTGGCGGGAGGCGCGCCGGGCGACCGCTAGGGGGAGAGCGCGCCGGGCGGCAGCGAGGAGCTCCCTTACGCCTCTTTCCGCGGGCTGCCGTCGTCGCTCCCGCTCGCCTTATTTGTCTAGGTAGGGTATTCTCAGCCCCTCCAAGATGGCCTCGGAGCGGTTGTCAAGGCAACAGTGTGAAAGTCATCAGTGCCATGGAAACCCTTTGCGTGGCCGAATAATATAAATATTTTTTTCGCGAAGAAGGAGCCTGGGGATGAGTGGGCGATGTGCTATTTTCTGACGCGGCAGCGGCAGCGGGCGGGAGGGGGGCTCCCCGGCGGCGAGGGAAGGGGGGGGGGCGATAAAATTAGCTCAGCATGGAGGGGAGGAAGAGTTTCGGGAGCGGCGGGGCTTGCCCTTGGGACGGGAGCCCGAGGAGCCGCGGGGTCTGCCTTTGCATCTCCGAGTCCCAAAGGCTACTAACTGCGCACAGGTAAGAGGGCTTCGGGTGCTTGGGCTTGTCTTGCTGCGGCTCCCGGCTCCCTCCATCCCCATATGGGGCAAAAGCAGGCAGGTCTGCCCCAGCACCAAACCGCCCCGAGTGCAACTGTTCCTGCAGCCCGCTCTGACTGGGCCAGGTGGACGTGGCTTCCTCTTCCAATCTTTGGTGCCGCAGCGGAAGGCACTGCTTGATGATTGAGATTGCACGGGTGAATTTGTCGGGGCAGAGGCTTTTCTTGCCTGTGTATCTGAAAGGGTAGTTTGGTTTTATAGACTCGTAACCCATATAGGAAATCAATGCCAGAAAGAAGCCATGGGTCAGGAGATGTTTCTGGGATATGCGCCCATAGCAGGAATGTAGAAAAGCAACCTAATATTTGCTAGCTGGGCATCAGTTCTCATGCAAGAATGCTATCTGTTCCAAGAATTTTACAGCAGTATGAAGGATCCCACAATTTAGTGAAGAATTTCACTAAATTTTTAGTGAAGAATGAATCTTGTGGGCTTTTTCACACACATTTTTTATTTTTTAAAAAATCTCATTAACAACAACTGCAGTGTTTTCCTTATGAAATTTCCTTTGTTGCTTTGTGAATGATATTTTTGGAAATAGTTCCCATCTGTATACAGGTACTCCTCAACGTACGACCATAATTGAGTCCAAAATTTAAGTGGGAAATTTGTTAAGTGAGTTTTGCCCCATTTTATAACTTTTCTCACATTTGTTAAGTGAATTGTTGCAGTTCTTAAACTAGTAACACGGTTGTTAAGTGAATCTGGTTTCCCCATTGACATGGCTTGTCAGAAGGTTGCAAAAGGTGATCACATGACCCCAGGACACTGCAACCATCATAAATGTGAGTCAGTTGTCAAACATCTGAATGTAAATCACGTGACCATGGGGACACTGCAACGGTCATAAGTGTGAAAAATGGCCATGTGACTTTTTTCAATGCTGTTGTAACTTTGAACAGTCAATAAATGAACTGTTGTAAGTTGAGGACATACTATATCCATACTGAAATGGGTACAATAACGACATAAATGAATGTGATAAAGACTTAAAATTATTTTTTCACTCTGTCAACAGAACTTCAGGTAGCTGTAAAATAATCTGTTTGGGTTTTTTCCTCATTATTTTGAGTGGTAACATGTTAGATCAAGTCCATCAGTGGCTGAATATTTACATGCATATCATGTTAAAGAATTTGAATCAGAGCAATATTTCTTTCAAGAGCAGAGAAACGATTATAAAACTACAATAATACCAATCATTGTATCATTTTTGTGCATATCTACTCAGATTAAGACCCTGTCCATATAGATGTGTACAGATTTTGCTAAACAGCTCCAGATCCAGGCTTTACAATAAGAAAAAAAAATTCCAACTCATCAATTTTTATAATTGTCAATTCTCAACTTTTCAGCACACTGGATAAAAGTTTAAGCATGCAAATTATAGAAGCCATCAGGACAATAAATTATTGTCTTCTTTTTGCTTCCTAATTCTGCCTGCTCACTAGAAGTGGCTTTCCTGAAGTTTTTCTAACCTGTTTCATGATCCTTTTTTGTTGATATCCACCTGCAAATAACTTTCCATCCCATCACTCAATTTTTCTGAAGGTGAAACACACCAACATTATAAACATCTTCAGAAGTCCAATACAATCATAGCATTGTTTGCCTAATTTATATGTGTAGAGAGGAGTACCCACCTGCAGCTCTTAGTTTAACATCCAAAGGCTTAATTTAAAAAAAAACCAAAAACCTTCTGCAAATATTTGGCTCAGACTTCTGCCAAGAGCAATGTGTTCCTATCCTGGCAGATACCCAGGCAAGGACAAATGAAGACAGAAAGAGAGAAGAAGAAATGATAATTTGTCACTTTTCCTCTCCAGTACCTCCCACTACCAGAATTGGTTTGCCAAACATAATACCTAGAAAGAATAAGAGCTGCCAATTACTGTGAAATAGCATTGTATGAGTCCATCTAATTCCCCAACCTGACGTTCTTTAGATGTGTTGGGGCTACAACACCCAGAATTTCCAACATTGACTGGGAATTTTGAGAGCAGCAGTGCAAGTGTCTCTGGCATCAGGTAAGGAGGCTGGTTTTACCAAATATTAAATGGCAGGAAGATGAGATTGTGCTTTTTAGATGTTTTGTTTTGCAGACAATAGCTACAGCCAATGTGGCAGTCCTGAAAAAGCAGGACTGAAGGGTACAGAATTGGAATTACTTGCCCTGATTGCCTCCATTCCCCCACACACCTTCACCACCCGTATTTTTTGAGATATCTATTAACATTTTGCCCTTTCCCAAAGTGGAAAATTGAACTGAAACTATTTGGTATTTTGTTACCAAATTTCTGAAGCACAAACTCAGAGGGATTTTACCAAAACAAAGGCTACCTTATGCTCAGCTCCCAGAAATTACATAAATAGATTTGTCTTGTCTTCTTGGCATCAGTACAGAAGGGGGTTTGCCACTGTCTTTTTTCAGGATGCTTTTTCAACTTCCTTATGTAGACTACATTATAGTTCGGGTTTCCTGGTACTCTCTCATCTGAGTGCCACAAACGTCCAGCCCCTTTTCAGTTGTTTTTTCTTTCATCCAAGGTCAGTTTCATTCTAGAGGGCAGAGGAGGGAACGAAAGAAGAATTGGGCTGGGAAGATGCAGAGCAAACGGTTGTCCATGATTTCTTACTGTGCAGCTCATCCATCGCAATACTTATCTATAAAATATGTAATATTTTTCTTTAGCAGCTGAGCCATTCTTTTGTAGTTTTATAAATTTCTTATTTAGAGCTAATGACACAAAAGAATTCACTTCTAACAGTTAAACTACCCCCAACTCCACTTCGTAATTATATTGATTATCCATGTGGATAATCAGTACTGTATGGTCAACCATTGATATTAGTAATTAACAATATTAAGTTAATAAATATTAATGTATACATATCTTAAGCAATATATTGAAATCACATTAATGTGATTTAATGGTTTAATTGGAATTTTGTTTCAGAAAACATAATTACTGTAACAAACAATGGTGGTTCCTTTTTAAATTATAAGGGACATGAGAAAATTAACCATAAACCCTTCTGTACAATTAAATATTGTTCTTATTTGTGATTGACATCTGGGCTGAAATTATAAGCAATTCTACTTTAAAAATAAAAGCAATTAAAATGTGTAAGACGTTCTTGAATAAATATGTTAATCTTGGATTGTAACTTGTACATTTTTTATTATAATATATGTTATGATATCTTATAGTTTAACTGATTCTACCATACTGGTAAAACATATTTCAATATTTATTCTGCATATGGATTTGCATGCTTGACAGCTTTCACTGTTCATTGGTACTTTTGTGTATGAAAAATACTCTTGTTTTCCTTAAATCTTTGAGACAGACATAGTCACAGAATACCTCAAGAATGTAATGTAAATGTATGTTACAGTGAACCATGGTAAAATTGGGAAGGGGGTAGTTTAGGCACAAGTATTTTGTAGAAGAAAATCTACGGTATATAAGGAGTATTATTAATTTATCTTTTAAGTTACATTTTCAAATTTGGGAGAGTAATAGGCAAAAGAAAATCAGTGCATGCATATTATCAACATTTCTCTACATGAAGGTCAAATATTCCCTGTCTTTTTATTTCAAATATTATGGGGGATATAGAGTAACTGAACTTCTGTATGAATCTTTACTGGAATAGTGTTTCCTATTCTCATAGAACCATGGCAACATGATTACTACCAGCAATAAAGTCTGTCTAACATTTATTCTGGATTGGGGGAGAAATCTGATTCATTTTTGCATATTTAAGAGGTGGCTAAGATTCTTGGCTTTTCATTTATTTTAATGGCAAAAGCAATCCATGTTGCTCAACTGCATGGGGCATTCCACTGTGGCTATTTCTGCTTTCCAAAACTTCCTGAATTGATTATATAGGCATTCATCATTATGGAAACCGGAAAGCCGTTCAGGAGAGCAATACATACTGTAGCTGTGAGCACTTGGAGTATTTCTGCTGAGGAAAAAGAGGACATTAAGAACTCTAGCCAGTTTACATTCACAGAAGTAAACCATCCCATATGCATCTCAATGGAGCTCAAAATGTTTAACTCTCATAACTTTCCAGTTATTTTTTTTTTAATTTGAAGCAGAGATTTGCCTTGTAAGCAAAAGAAGTGGATCAGATTCACACATTCCTACATCTAACGTCATACAGTTTTATAAGATCACACTTGATCTTTCTTAACCTAATCTTGTCCAGTCAGTTTGACCAGATCTGACATTTTGTTTTACAACTTAGTCAGTTTGTATTCACTTTTAAACCAGCATGTCTTTATCTAGTATTTTTACATTAACTTTGGGAAATGTATTATATTTTATTTTTCCATATGTGGCATTTTCTACTATTGAGATCTGTGAGTGTTGGACTAATGAGATCTGATTTCAGATGAAGAATATTTTTTTGTTTTAAATCTCAAGTTTTTAGTTTCTTTAAAATCTAAAAAGAAAAAGGGTCTTTCCAATTAATGGAGTAACAAGGGTTAGCATGAATCTAAGTTTCTTGACATTGATCAGAGAATAATTATTTTCCTCTTCCTGTTATGCTGTACACCATGCATTCGTTTTTAAACTCCTTGGGTTTCTTTTTTTTTTCCAGTTGGGTAGGAAGTGCCCTGGCTGATCATTCTCCTTCTGCCCTGGAACCTTTATAGGAAAAAACAGACTGCAGACAAAAATGTTAGCCAGAACTACAGTGATAATACCTGTAGTGTTGACAAGTTTCACACATGCAGGTTAAGCCTGTATAGACGAGTAGGTGGAAGGAAGTTAATAATATATACCATACAGTTGTTGAAAATGAAATTAGGGAAATGGGCAGTTTTGAAATTGGATGGATGGACGGACGGACGGACGGACAGACAGATATTGAGATAGGTCAAACTGACATATATTGAGTTAGGTCATCTAAATGTACAAGTTCAAAATGGAAGAGTTGAGGTAGGAGAAATTAAATATGGAGGAAAATGACAGGTAAAATCCAAGTCAAATTTGCTGAACCTATTTCCAAGCTCCATGAAGCAAGAGTAAGTTTGAAGTGAATTATAAATAATTATTTCTGTATATACAAGCAAGAAATGATGTGGAGATTCCAAAAGTTATAGTTAATGGGGCAAAGGGAGCAGAATGTAGGCTTTAAAGAGACTTCCTACTAACTACTCATCAAAAATGGTTTGGGTTGCAAGTTCAAAAAGTAGATATAAGTACTATTTACATTTGCTAATAGACTTCAGAATATAAAACTACAACAATGCAGGCCACTTTATTAAAACTATATTTTTTTTGCAATGTAGAAAAGCTTAAAAACTAACCTTATCTTCATTGCAGGATTATGCAATTTGTTATAAGGAGTTAAAGATAAGGCACAGCACATATCGAAATACTGTTTCCAGCCAGAACCAGGAGAAATGAAACTTGAATCTCAAAGGGGTAATCTTGAACTGTGCACATTCAATAGCGTAGGTTATGATAAGAGCATATCTGACCTACAGCCTTCATCCCTGTAACAAAAAATAATGATGAGTCAGCGCTCATGATCAGTTCTAAAATAAAGGATACGCTGTATCGTGAACATATACAGGAAAGGTGATTCATCTTTCTGATAAACAGTACACGTGGTTGTCTCAAAGGTGCTTTTCAAAACGCAACTTTCTTGGGGGGGGGGTTCTTCTTGAAAATGTTTCGCTTATCATCCAAGAAGCTTCTTGAATAAGAAGCAAACTGAACTGAAGAAGCTTTTTGGATGAGAAGGGAAACATTTTCAAGGGGGAAAAAACCAAGAAAGTCCACTTGTTCTTTGAAATGCACCTTTGAGACAACCATGACCTGGATGATTGAGATGATAGACAACAAATGTGGTCCCCAAAATGTTATTGGGGGTTTTCATTGCCTATCTAGGTTATTTTTTTATTATGTTAAAAGAGAAAACACAGAGTACAGGTATAGTCTAAAGCAGCAATTTATAGAAAATAATAACGTATGAAAGATTTGAAAATATAAAAATTATATTTTGCTAGATAGAATATAACTTAGAAATAGAGGTGGAAATCTAAGCTTAACATGTAAGTGGAGACTGGAAGAAATGACCTGACTCCCAAGTATAACAACATGAGACTTGTATACCTTAATGGTATTTCCTGGTGGTTGCCATCGATAAGAATTTTTTAAAAAACCATACATATCCTTAAATCTAAACCAAAATAGCCCAACAGGACAGAAAGCAGATCTACTTCCAAGAATGAAGTTATGAAATAAAGGGTGAGGGACAAGAATCTTAATTACAATGAGTGAGAAGAGGGACCAGGACACTGAGTATCTTTTTTATATTAGGAGAAGCCAAAATTAAGGCAAGTAACCCATGCTTGTAAGAAAGTGGATTCTTACAATCCACTTTCCTTATAAAAGAAATCAGCTGCACTAGAAGGATGTTCTACTTAAGTCTAATTATGATCAAGATTTTGTTGAGCCTTATGGGATTCCAGAAAGTTGCTACCATTACAAAAATGTCACAGAAAAACTCCCCTGTGTCCACTGTAACTGTATTCACACATTATGATTGTGCTGCTATTACATTACTGATACTAGAGCAGGGCAGTAAAAGGACAGTCATATCTTTTGCTCCTCAAAATAGTGTGAAATATTCCTTGTAATTAATAAGGCTTCTAGGAAAGAATCAAAGAATCAATTACTTGTCTCAAATTGATTACTAAGTTGTAAGGAGCTTTGGGAGCACAATGAAAATATGTTCTTTGTCTTAGGAATGTAAGCAGACTCTTTCCCCAAAGCAAGATAATGCCAGCTACAGTGTACCCCGCAGCTTCTCTGGTTAACTTTGCAAATAAGACCATTCTGGCAAGTAAGCATTGTTAAAGATGAAAGGGCATTCAGATCAAGCAGGGACCATTTTTGTTATCCAGGGTGGCTCCAGTCTTATCTGGCACAGTTGATATTTCAGGAAAATTATATTCCAAACAAAAGTATTAATAGATTATGGAATGCAATCACAGTTAAGTACAATAACATTGTACTTTATTGGAGTTAGTTGATGCAATAATGAAAAAGATCAGTCCTTCAGAAGTGTCCTTTTTGACATTCTGAGATTCAATAATCCTTTAGGAAGCAAAAGCAGAAAAATTATCATTATCCTGAAATTATATTATGTCCTAATAAGAGATATAATATTGTTCAGTATCTTACTCCTTGCTGCCATTTTAATTTATGTAGTTTTTAATGTTTGAATGTAAGTTGGTGTTAAGTGTTTTCTTTTATGTTATGCTCTGGTCCAGAATCTGTGAATTTGAGTGAGGTGTGTGTATATATACATTTATGACAATGATGACATATTTTCCAAAATACGTTTTTAGGATTATACTACTTAGCTGCCTAGTAGTCACTGTACAATTCTTAAAATGAAACTTGTACTTGCTGTTTGCTAACAATAAACAATATTACCAGTTTAAATTCTTGCTTTTGTGGTAGATGAGCAGCTCAGAAAATTTAGGTGATTCAGACTGAGGTGATTCAGCCATTACCAGTCTCATTCGTGATTTAATTATAGTGATATAGTTCCAGTGAAAAGGGAAGGAGGCCAAGCTTCTACTTTCATCTTCCACGTTGCACAATATATATGTGTGATAGAGTCACAATTGTAATTTGCATCATCTTCAAGACACTCTAATGTGTATTCTGATTGCAAATACTCTAAATACATCTTTTCCTATCACAAGGCTCCAGAGGAATAAAAGCTTATGGGCAGCCCAAGAGAAATAAAGCTTCTGACTTATAACACTACTATAAGAAATTCTAGTCTCAGAAATCTATAAAATATAGAACGTTTTGTTCAGGTCAAGCTTAATGCCTGATGACTTCATGAACACTTCCATATGGTTGCTATGGCTATAGAATGGAAGTGGTTTGCCATTGCTTTCCTTTGGCATTCATTTAATTTCCCAGAATAATCTATAGCCGTGGTAGTTTCCACGTCTGCTTTGCTTTTGAAGCCATAGAAGGTCAATGTGGTGCTGCCATTTTCTTCAGACATTTACAACAATCCTTTCCAAAATAATGCTTTCCATATTGATACTACATCTCTCATAAACTCAGTGGTGGGATTCACTGGTTGTAACAACTGATTTGCTTTGCCCTCCCTCCAGAGGCTGGAAATGGGCCCATTTCTGGACTTCTGGTACTTCCGGTAGGCCCATTTTTCACCCTCCCCAGGCTCCAGAGGCTTTTGTCAAGCCTCCGGGAGGGCGAAAACGGCCTCCCCCAGGCACCAAAGACCCTCCGGAGACCCGAAACAGGCCTGTTTCCAGACTTCTGATAGGCCAGATTTTCACCCACCCAGAACCTCGGTGTGCGCCCTGCACTTACCTGGCATCCAAAATGGGCCGCATGGACACTCCTGAGAGGGGAGGGGCAGGGTGGGCAGGGTGAGCCAGTTCTTGGAACAACCAGTTCGGCAAACCAGATTAAAATTAACATCCAGTTTGGGCGAACTGGTGCAAACCAGCTGAATCCCACCCATGCATAAACTCTAGTCAGGTTGGGGGTTATCTGGAGAATATTATTTTAGAGAAATCCACTTCACTGTTTGTGCCTGTACACCTTGTTCCAGTTGATGAGTGGTTTCATAGATTTTTCAGTACCCATGGATTGAAACAATTCTCTTTGTGAATATTGTTTAGGAGCACTAAGATGGTATATTGTAGCTATTGCTCTAAGTTGGAACATAAGTCTATGCATCTGTTCAGAAACAGTTTTGGACCTGATGAGTCACCTTGTTGGCTTTTTCTTTTTAAGATAAACATTTCAGGAATATCTATATAAGTGAGACGTCTCCTGTAAACCCATGGTTGCAGTTAAATCTTTCCACAAGTCTTGGATAGAATACCTAGATTTCTCAAAATGTTTCTTTCAAATTTCAATTTTCAACATGACAAAAAAGGGAAATTGTGGGAATTAATCCCTGTTCCCATGCATGGAATTCATTCCCCAACCTTTAATTCAGTGCATCCAACATTCTTAGAGAAGTATGGGCTTATATTTAAATGCAAAGTAATTATCTTGATAACAATTGCACCACTGTAAATAGTTTGAATTTCCTCAATCATGTGTATGTATAACTTTTCTGGAGTATTAATATGAACAGAAAATAGGGTTCCGTTTGGTAGCAACACTAGTAGTTGCACATGTACAAAGGGTCTTATATCAGTCTCTAGGCAACTGTAGAAAAACAGCATTTGCTCAGCATCTAATTACAAATGACACTTCAGCTGGTGCTTTAAAAACACCAAGTGATGGGGAAGAAAAGGTTCCCTCTCTGCTGTGATCTGAATGATTAGAGATGTTGTCTTTCAGGACTACAGTAGAAAACCACCACTTTTTGACAGAGCCCTATTACTGCTTTGGTCTTCCATTAGCTTAACTCCCAGTGGGGCATTTGAAAGCACTTCACAATCAAAACTGGCACTCTCACTCAGACTGCCACTTTGTGTCTCTAAATGTTTTACACACTGAACTATAAAGCAACACCTTTGCTGTAATTATGGTCATAACAGCACATATTCAGGGAAAATAGGGTACTACTCTATAAAGTCAACATTCTGAAAGTAATTAGCCATTGAATAAAATTTATCCTAGCCTTTTCCATGAAGGTGCCCTCCAGAAATGCTGGAACTACAACTTAGGGAATTTCCAACTATAGGCATGCTGATTTACAGTTGGAATCTCAGCAATGGCTTTTCCATTGTTCTTCCCAAGCAGTTGCAATCCAGGGAATATCATCTGAATGATACTAATTTATTTATTTATTTTGGTTTCTAGAATGCTCCTCAGCTGAACCCCAGATCATTCACAAATCATTATATTCTGTATACTAGAGATCCTAATTAGGTTTCAATAATTGGAAAAGACCATTCTGCCATTCAGATTCAAAGGTGAAAAAGATAGAGAAGGATGGGAGATGGAGTGACAGCCAGTTCTCCCTTTCTCAGCCCTGTGTTTTTTAGAAAAACCCACCTGTTTGCTGGCTGATGGAATATTCCATAAGTGACAGTAAGAGAAAACTAATGAACTCAGCACTCTTTGTCTGTAATATATTAAATTCCACATGTTATATACATTGTTAAAAGTCTGTAGTTCATTTCCTTGCTTAAGTAGCAGTTTATTTCCAGTGAGTTTGGTTTGTAAGCATGATGTTTATAGTAATATGTGAACTCTAGGACTAGGTTTACCTGATTTGAAATTGCATTTTGCAGCTTAGTCTGTAGGAAAGGATGAGAGCTGCTGATAAATAGAAGCTCTTGGTGTTATACGAGTATGACCTGAGATTTGGGTGGCATAAGTATTTGTGGTTAAGGTTAAGTTTATTGTGGAGTTTAAAAATAAGCATGTTACATGTGCCATTTTGAGAATGTAAAATAGATACAAACCCAGGTTATGCCTCAAAACACCTTCACATTCTCAACATAAGAAGCATTTTATAGACAAAAAATAATAGGCAAACACTAACCTATTGTCATGGAGAATGTAAAATAAAATCAAGAGAAGAATTGGTGGCAAAACAATATAGTTGTCAATAAAGTTTATAATTATTAGACTTAAAGTAGACAAAATAATGTATGGTTTTGAATATTGTAAGACTAAGTTTGAACCAGAACTGTGCACAGGTTATGAATGTGTAATTGCTAAAATGTACAAGCTTTTATTGAAATTTAAAACAAAAACAAGTTAAAAATGTGTGAAGAAAGATAATGATTTTGGTTATACAGATTGAACAGTGGAGAAATATGTGGTTGAAAGAATTGAAATTTACACTATGTTCTGATCTTACAGACAATTTTTATAAAATGGATAATTTATCATGTTTGATGGACATGTAAAATCTAGAAAATTCTGGATTCAAATACACAGACTGATTTAGAGGATTTTAATTCTTAATATACGTACAATTGAGACCATTTTTTAAAAAAGTTCCTAGTTCAATGGGAATTGGAGAAACAATATATGCACAAAAAGGAAAGATTTGGCATTAGCTGCTGCCGCTACCAGTTCACCTGATCAGGGGCGAACTGGTAGCAACCCACCACTGGTAACATCATGGTATACCCACATAGTATCTCTGATTTTCAAGCTACACTTGGCTTCAAATTCAAAGTGCTGGCTATCATCTTTAAAGACATTTGTGGCTCAAGGCCTGATTATTTATGGGATCACCTTTCTCCAATTGCCTCTTCCTGAACCCAGGTTGGGCATGCTCTGAATACCAATGGCTGAACGTTGCCATTTTTGAGGACCCCAGAGTTGAGCCTTGTCTGTCACCTCTCCTGTCTTCTGGAATACTGTTTCATCAAGTGAGTTTGTCCATGACCCTACTGTCCTTTAGAAAAGGCTGGACAGTTTGTGCTTCCAGCTGATTGATAATAAGTGTTTAGAATTTTGTTATATTTTAAAAGTTGACTTTCATTCTTCCAAGGTCAGTAAATTGAGGACCCAGATTGTTAGGGGCAATATACTGAAATTGTAAACTACCCAGAGAGTCCTGTAAAGCAGCTGTCCCTGACATTTCTGGTTTGTGGACCTCCGGTGGCAGGGGGAGAGGAGATGGTTTCGCGCGAGTGGCAGATGAACACAAATGAAGCTCGCGCAAGTGGAGCTGCACACACACATGCATGCTCACCCACCGCATGCGTAGCCCAATTCCAAACAATTCCCATGGGTTGGGGACCCCTTCTGTAAAGCACTATGGGGCAGTATATAAGTCTACTATTGCTATTTTCCACAATGCATTAATATTTTTGCATTTGGTTTTGTATTTTTAGGGTATTTTTAAATGCTGCATACTATTTTTTCTGTTATTTTTGTCTCCTTCCAAAAGTTGAGAGGCAGGTGTTTGTATAGTAAAGCACAGTTTGGTTAAAAAGCCATGCATAAAGAGTACGATTTCTTTTCTTTCCTTCCCATCCTGAGCTTGCCGAGGTGGGGGATAGATGGTACTTTCCCTACCAAGTCCCTGGTTGTACAGAAGAATCGGGATCTCAGTCACTTTCAAATATGCATTGCCTTCTTCCCTGTGAGAGGGGTCGAATTTTCTTTATGCAAAAAATGTACTCAGGGATCACCATCTGACAAGCCCTAATCACTGCCCATATAGCTTAGTGAAAATGTGGTGCTCACCCTGATACAATCTGGTACAGGACTTGAGACCAGGAGGTGGCATCCTGGGAACAGGTGGATGAAGCTAGCAGCTTGCACTGGGAATTACCATTGGCTATTTCATGCCAGTAGACCAAAGCATCCTCAACACTTGCTTAAGCATTAAGAACAAGTAGATTCAGCAGAACAACTCCTCCTATGTGCTCCTATTCATTTAAACATTCATGGCATTTTTGAAAACCTGGGCCCTATTTTATCCTTTTCATTGGTGATACATAAATAGCCAGTCTAGTTCAAAGGCAGCTGTTCCGCAGGACAGAGAAACAGACTGAACTTCAAATCATTTTCAGAACTTGAGCAATATTAAATGGTGGGAGCTAAAAAAGTGAGCCACTAACTGTTTCCCCATTTAGGATGCCCACACATTTCATTCCATGGGGTTGTTGCTTTTTTCGTTCACAGCATCCATCTCGCAGACTGCAGCAGAGCTTCTATTCAAAACTCAGCCTTTTGTACATTTGTTATTACCAGATTCTGGGGGGTGCCTCTACAATGCGTTCCAGCATCAACCACTTTATCTTTAATAAACAACCCACATTGAGGATAGAGCACAGCGTAGGATTTCAAACTTCTTTTTAACAAGCTTTACGTTGGCTACCTCTTATTTGAATTGTTTACGTGTTGCTTATGCTTGTTTGTAAGACTTCTGCCACCAAGCAAGATCATGTCATCAGGTCCTGACAGATAGTCCTGCTGTTAGCTATGTTTTGTTACAAGCAGGAGATGGGTAATGGTCTTACCCAATGGTCTAGAGCAGGGCTGTCAAACTTCCAGCCCACAGGCTGGATGCGTCATGCGCTGGCCACGTCCATGCCCAGTTTAGCGAAGGGGGAAAAGTCCCAATACATCACATGACAACGACGTGACAACCTGAGTTTAACACCCCTGGTCTAGACAGAAAACATCCCTTAAGAAAATGAGCTGAACAAAGGCCTTCCCTCTTTTTATGCAAACAGACAGATTTTACAATCAAATTCATAATTAATCTGTATGTAGGCTCTCTCACTCACCACTTCCCTATATTGTTAATGTAGAAAATAAACACTGGTTCAAGTCATGTTTCTAGGACATTTTCATGGAAAGAGCAAAACAGTTTAGGAACTCTCTCTGTCCTTAGGAAAAGTCACTTTTCCTGTGAAGTGAAAAAGTTCATGTTGTAATACTGATAAGGTGCAGCCTGTTCATGATGTGATGTTGTAATAGCAAGCATATTAGTTTATTCAAGTATCACCATACTCCATAGGGACACGTGGGTGGAAAGACAAAATATTATAAAGCAGCAAGCAAAGAAGATCCACAGAGAAATTGAGAGAAAATGAGGACAGAGACCTGTTCAGACAGATCTCACACTGCCTGAACAGTGCATATCAATTTCTTTATTCAATATTAGCGGTGCTAAATAGTCAATGATCTTTTCCTTCCAAATTCTGATTTCCTGTTTGAATTTTGTATTTTCAATAGTCACTCCTATATGTGTAATTCCTCGTTGTGACTTCACAAAAATATTTCTATATATAGAACATAGGATGGGCATCCTTTTGTTGGTTGGGAGCATCATTCAATACTTTTGGAAGGAGAGTTACAGAAGTAATCTCAATAATGAGCTTTACATTAGAATACTTAATCTAAAAGTTATAATACTCTTTGCTCACAGAGCTAGATAGTCCTTATAACATTATACCCTGGCTAAACTACATATCAGCTAAACTACAAAATGGGTTGTTTATTATCTCAAGCATATTTCTGTAGATAGACAAATCTGCTTCCTTGCTCAACTAATATTTCAAGAAAGGAAACCCAGCAAACCCTGTGAAAATCAGTTTCCTGGGCTAGTTTGTTTTCAGAGATAAGTCATTTACTAAATTTCTCTTTCATGAAGCTTAATATGTCAATATTCAATATTATTGAAGCTGAAAGAGAAATTTAGTAAATGACTTATCCCTGAAAACAAACTAGCCCAGGAAACTGATTTTCACAGGGTTTGCTGGGTTTTATATCTTGCCTCTGCTTGAAAAGGAAGACAGCTCAGTGACAGAAAATGTCTAGCTTTATAAATGGGATAGATGGATAACTGTGAAAACTTTGCCTGTATTTATAATCACATTTTACATTAATTTATATTTTAAGAAGAATCTACATGAATATTCACATGTACAGTATGTCAATCAAAAGTTTGATTGTATTTTATCACAAAGAAAATAGTTGCAGATTTTTTGTCCTTCACAAAACATGATTAGGAATCATTTTTTATATAAAATGCATGTTCTAATACATATTTTGTTATGTAGTAGATAATTGCTTTTATAACAAAATTCAGAAAAAGGTGAAATCCAAACCAAAACTATATTTGTGAATTAATTTGAGAGATTCACTTTGAAATGAAATTCTAAATCATTCTTTACAAAAAACCCATTTACCCAGATCTTGCTGTACAATTGTGTGTTTTAGCAACAGAGTTAAGGGAGGCTGTCAAGAAAGGCTTTGTTCTATTTTTGCAAGAAAGGAGTTTCCTCATAATTCTAGAGCATCCGATTCCACTGGAAGGTGGGGGGGGAGAGAGAATGCCATAATAGAAGACGGTTTTATGTTTATTGTTTATTACAGATATAGTCAAGGATGGGTAAAGGAGGTATCGCTGTATCAGAACATAGAGTCCCCAGAACAGTTTGTCTGGAAAATTCAAGCTGTTATACACAAATCCCTGACCAATAAGCATGACATTTCACAGATCTCCACAGATTATTCTAACAGAATCAAGACTATAATACTGGCATAAACCCAAAGCCATATCTAGAAGCTCATTGAAAGCAAATAGGTTAGACTAGTTTGAGTCACACATAGATGCAATGTTTGCTGACTTTTTAGGTGAAAAACATTGATCTTATTTTTTTTTATTTTTAAAACAAACTTTATTCAATTATCAAACAATTATAAAAACAATTAAAACCATAATGAAATATTCATATACATAGATCATATCTTATATTTGACATGTCATTTCTATTCTTTTACATATCTATATATATATTCTCCTCTACACGTTATATATTTCATAACCTAGTCCCACATTCATCCTCATGACGGTGAAGTCATTGTTGGTATTTATATAAAATAAGCATGGAAATACATCCCAATTATCAGTTCTTAATTTAAAACTCACTATTAGAAAAAAAAAAAAAGAAAGAACAGTAAAATTTAATACTCATCAAGATTATCTTTATACTTTACTACCGGTAAGTATATCCTTATCCACTTTCTTTTCGCTTAATCCAATCATACCACTTGTCCCATATCTTAAAATATTTTGAACTTTCCTTATCCTTTAATTTCAGTGTTAGTTGATCTGATTCCGCACATACATATATTTTTTGTATTATCTGTTGGTCAGTTGGCAAATGATCCATCTTCCAAACTTGTGCGATTGCTATTCTGGCCACCGCAATTATATGATGTATCAAATATGTCATTTCTTTTCTAATATTTTCTTTATATATTCCTAATAAAAAACCTCTGGGTCTAATTCTATTTCTTCTCCTGTAATTTGTGATATCCAAATTCTAATTTTCCCCCAGTATGCCTTGATTTTGGGACATAGCCACCATACGTGATAGAAAGTTCCTCGGGCCTGTTTACATTTCCAACAATTCGGATCCAAATTAGGGTACATTTGTGCTAGTCTCGAGGGGGCAAGGTACCACCTATACCACATCTTATATTGATTTTCCTTGTAAGTTACTGATTTCGTTATTTTAATGCTGTTTTCCCAAATTCTTTCCCACTCTTCTAGTTGAATATTTTTACCTATGTATCTGGTTAGAAACATAGGAAAAACATTGATCTTAAATCAGTAAATATTCTAAAAAATATTTTCTTGTGAGGAAGTAAATGATGCAATGAATCCATAACATAAAATCCAGTACTGACTAATATCTTTTCTCTCATTAAATGTCATTTTTTTACAACAAACATGAAGGCTTATGAATCACATGCATTCATACAGTACATACCATACAGTCCATGAAGATCTTTCAACATTCAATATAACCCTGAAGATCTATATCATATACAGTTCCCAAAGAATACATCATGTATGCATATTCATAAGCAGTATTCATGTAAATAACACAAATTTAGTGGAAATGAAATAAATGTCAACTTTTAATATATTATTTGTTTAATATCCTCCAGAGAGACAAGGAGATTCACAAACATCGAGAAACAAAAAAAATATACTAACTGTATCCTAATTTTAATTAGAAATACAGAGGCATGCAGTACACTTTCTATGGGCACCATTGTGCCAGAAGGAACTCTTGGTCATTTTAACTGTTTATTTAAAGTTAGCTGTAACATAGCTTTATTTTATTTTGTTTTATTACAATATTTTGGTGATTTTCTGAAACTGCTCTAAAATGAAATATCAATATTTCAGTTTCTTAAAGATTCCCTACCAAAAATTTCCTAGCTCTCCAAGTGAAATACAGAACCCAGATTTCCTTTGAGAGAGATAAATCACAATTAAGGCAGAATAAGTTCCAAGAATCACTACATGCTACAGGGGCATCTTATTCCAAAGAGCAGCCATGAGGTCCATAAGTTCTGCTCCAAACAAAAGTGGCTTTGCTGTTTAGAAGTTCAGAGGCTGCATCAGTCCCTGATCTAGCATCTACTGCTTGCATTTAGAGCAGTTCAAATAGAATATCTAGGAAACTTGTTTTTAGACCAGGAAACATTTCCAATGCTCCTTCTCTCTCAGGACTGCTGAGTCTGTCTTATGCCTTCAAAAAGCCAACATGCAAGTGTCACAGATGCAGCTGAATCTAAATTTATTTTCAAAGCCAAATGTTTGCAAAAAGTTGCCCATTATTTTCTCAGCTGTGCTAATTAGGGAACTGTTCTGACTATGTGGTGGTGGCAAAGTGTTAATTAATGCTACAGCATTATGGTCTGTTGTAAACAAATTGGGGAAGTATGTTTGTGAGGGAAATGTGGAAGTATTGTCAGAATCAGATGCAAATGCCTCCATGTAACCCACACCGAGTCTCAAATTTCTGACACTACACTGCCTTTTATAGAGATGAGAAAGACAAGGATTTGATTGACAAGCTAAACTGCCTCTTGAAAATTTATTAATTTATTAATATTCAGTGACAATCATAAGCAAATAAGCAAATCACATAACTCAAAATGTGAAACCACGTTGAAACATGTTTTCAGGCTGTGCTCATTTGCAGATCTGATTGCGTTTACAAACAGGAAAATGAGTGCATCCATCTTAAACAATACTGCAAAGTGCTGCCAACACTGCATTTAAACAGAAAATGCAGGTGCATGGTGACCCAGTTAGGCCTTTTGTTTCTAAAAATACCCATCTGAACACTTGTGGAACTTGGAGAACAAACTGGAACAGTGGATACACTTCTGTACCCTGATTCAGTTTCCAGACAGATTAATGGCTGTTTTAATAATAAACTAACCATTGGTCCATATACACACAGCATGGAAAGCCAGATGAGACACAAGAAAGCCACAGGAAAATATTGTAGGCATATTAAAATAGCATGTGGCTTCCTGAAAACCATAGCTAATTGTAATGTAACTAATTAATGTGATCCAGGAGTTGTAGTGTCTGAGTTTAGCACTGCCCTGAAATAAACAAATGAGTTTGGCCTTGCTTATTTTATACTATGTCCCTGCACTAGGATAATAACACAAGAAAAACAATGTACCAAAAAGCACCCATCTACTTTGGCTAAAATTCTTGACGAGACCGCAGTTCCATATAGAAGCTATTGATGAAACAGAATCTGTGCCTAACCATTTAAACAAATCCTTTTTTCAGTTTTTATTACTTTTTATCCTTTCTCAACAAATATTCAAAGAAGGCTTATTTATTATATTATACACTCTTTTCATTCTATTGCAATTACTCAGGAACATTAATTTATAATTGCTCATGCTTCATTCTTCTGATACTCTCAAGCTTTAATAAAGGCTTTGAAAGTCTTTTTCAGAAGAAATTCTCTTGCTATTGCAATCTTCACAGTGTGTTAATAATCTTTTTAAATATTATTGACACAAATGACACTAGAGAACTATGTTTTAAAACATTTTCCACATATTACACAATGAAGTTTAGAGGTTACAGTAAACTATGCATTTGACTTACATACTCCGTTTTCCAAAACTTTCAGCCATTGATCTTGTTGCTATGGCCAAATCGTTCATACTATTGTTCTCCAGTGTGGTGCCATCTAGATTTGCCAGTCTAAGTTGCCAGAGTTCATTGCCAACATAAGCTATGTTCACACTGTCTGGAAATTCTGACAATGGACTTATAGTACATACAATAGGTATATGCATAGATGTCAGGAGCATCATAATGTTACTGAGAAAATTTTATCAATTACATGAAGACATTACTCACCCCTCTACATAGATGTCCAGATACATAGATGCCCAAATACACGTGAGAAAGGTAATAATAATTCATTAATATTTTTAAAAAAAAACTGTATGCCAACTTCCACTGACTCTGAGTGGCTCAAAACTATCAAAACTTCTGCAAATGAATGGGGATTCTCCTTTGATTGTTTCATTTTGGATGACTGATTACAGTCACAATGTTGTGATTAGTACCTGTGAGTGATCAGTGTCAATCAGTATTTGATAAGAGTTGTCTTATAAAACATTAGCGAGATACTTAAAATGGGTTTACATTTACTATGAGAACAATACTTGGCTATAATGCAGTCAATGACCAAATAGTATCAATTAGACCTTGCAGAAAACCCTTTATTATGGAAATTATCTAAGCTAATCTTCAACCATTGATGCAGAAGAAGAGATGATTGACGAGTTTTATTTAACATTGAAATTGACAGAACATACAAATAACATACGCTGTTTGTAATTGGAGACTGGAATGCTACAGTCAAAAATATTAAGGATAATAATGTAATTGGACTGTATGAAACTGAAATGAAGAAGAATGACAGTTTTCAAAGAACCAGACACCGAGGGAGAGAGAGAGAGAGAGAGAGAGAGATTGTCATCTCTGGACAAGATAGGTGACACATAAATTTAATAAATATATGGACATCACTAGATGGAATACATGGAAATCACATTGACTATAGTATGGTAGAACAAAATGGAGGAATTCAGTTTTGGCAGCAAAAACATGGTCAGAGAATCGAATTGCTGAACTGCAGTCAACTGGCAGTCAGCAGAAGTAGACTGCAGTTCTGTATTCTAACCACTGCACCACTATGGCACAGAAATTGATAGAAGCAATTGAAGAATTAGGAAAGTTTCTAACCAATTTATATCAGCAAAATTTAGGAAATCACATAGTGGCAAATAGATTGGAACAGATTTATTTATTTAGTGTATGACATATCATACATGGACTAGCAATATAAACATTTCACCTAGATCACTAAATTACAATAAAATATTAATGTTAAAAAGATCTATGTTCAAATACAATGTCTACACCGTTTAACCATTGAAACGCAGCATTGTTTATATTTCTTTTAAAAAGATACTGGACTGGTATTGACCTCAGCTTACAGCTCATCACAATGTGATCCAGAGTTTGAAGTGGGACCCCACAGTCACACTGAGGGGACGATACTATGCTCCATTTATACAGAGAGTCCCAGCAGATGCCATGTGAGGTATAAATTCTCTTCAGGATTGTCCATTGCTGACATGGTAGTTCAAAGCCTGGCACCCTTTTTCTTGGTCATTTATATGTCTACCTATATCCGGATGTTTAGCAACCCATTTGGCTTTCCATGGGATATCCATGTTAAAGTTGTTGGGCAGATGTTGTGCAAGTCCAGTGGGGCTTCCTGGATTTGAGTCTTCTGGCTGATAAATGAGGAAAGTCAACATGCACCGGTCGGAGTGAGTTGTTCATAATTTTTCTATATTCTCTCACTAGTGCATCTTGCCTGCTGGAGGGCTATATGGCTCAGAACAGGAAGCCATCGAGTGGTTTTAATACATCTGTTTATAATCCTCATGATGTCGTTGAGTCTGGCATCTAATTTATTAGTATGGCAGCTGTTAAGCCATGCAGGGGCACAGTAGTCTGCTGCAAAATAGACTAACCCTAGGGCGGAATAAACCAACCCTGAGGGTGGCAGCTGAAGCTCTCCATTTAGTTCTACATAATTTCTGGAATATGTTGGAACAAATCAATTTGTGTTACTAAAGAATGGAAACTTAACAGAATGTGTAAATTGTTGTATACATTATACATTGGTAGTATAAATTTGCATACTACCAAAATCATTCTTAAAATATTCAAAAACAAATTAGAACCCTACATGGAAAGGGGAATGGCAGATGCTGAAAATGGCTTTGGAAAGGGCCAAGAAACAAGAGACATTATTATTCACACATTGAGAAAGACAAAGAATATCAAAAAGAAGTCACTATGTTCTTCGGTGATTATAGAAAAGCCTTTGATTGTATTAAACATATCAAGCTGCAGAATGTGCTTAAGAAAATGGGAATCCTAGAACAGTCCTTACATAAAACATTTATGCTGGTCAGTAAGCCTCAATATACTGCAGAGCATGGGGAAATTAAATGTCTCCAAATCAGCACAGGAATAAAACAAGGATGTGCATTTTCCACTTACTTTTGAAACCTGTATGAAGGTTTGATATACTAGGGAAAGCTGGATTAGAAGATGAAGAATCTGGTTTTAAAATTGGAGGAAGAAACATCAAGCGCCAATAATTATATTGATTGTAGTACTCTGATAGCTGAAAATGTAAATGATCTGCAAGCTCCAGTAATGAAAGTCAGGAAGCAAAGTGAAAAGATGGAAGTGCAATGAAAAATAAAGATGGCCAAACTAATAAGAAGTATTGCAACTAGATTTAGTATTGACAAAAATATACTGAAGGGATAAATAGCCACTGGCTTTTAGGTTCATTAATCAGCAATAAAGGAACAGTGATCAAGAAAGACTGTCCTTTGATTGTGTATCAATGATACACAAGCCTTGGAGAAGATATTCAGATGCTGAGTTCAAAATCATACACGCAGTGGTTTTCCTGTGACACTCTATGGAAGCAAAAATTGGAGTCTGAAAAAAGCAGGATTGACTTGAGTACTGATAATTTTGAAATCTCCCAAGAATACTATGAGGGCCAAGAAAAGGAACAAAGGAATCATTTAACAAAACAACCCAGAGTTCTCACTCAAGGGACAAATGACCAGGCTCAAATTATGCATTATGCAGAAACCAGCTGTCTGAAGAAGTCTATAATGCTGGGAAAGAATGAATGAAAGGAAGAAGTAGTCAGCCAGGTGGATACACTTGATTGCAGCAGTGATGGGTGCACCAGTTGATGACTTGAAAGACCAGACAGGAACAGGTCATCCTGGAGAAAATCTGTCTGTGTGATTGCTAAGAGTTGACACCCACTTGATGGCTCATAGTCAGTTAAACTAATATGGAAACAGATGCATGCTTGCATTACTCCCTTTCCTATTCTGATTCTGTCTTGTTTTCCAAATTTGGTTCTTGTTCATTGTAAAGGTTCTTCTGAAGAATGATCAGATGACAAAGTTATTAGCCTATGTGCCCTTTTGACACATTCTATATAATCAAAGAAATTGCTGTATACGGGAAAGCAAAGGTGAACCTCCTTTTTAAATATCTTACTCATCTCACACTAGCTATTTTATCTCCCGCATACATCTTCTAAAAGCTGCTTGTTTATGCAAGGGAAACAACAAAATATTTTTTGTTGCTTTTTTCAGCTGTGATTGTAACCTGGAATAAAATTGCTTTCAGTGCATCCACCTACTCCTCTCCCATGTTTTGGCAATGGTGATGGAGAAATCTCTACTCATTTCTTTCTTTCTTCCACCCTTCTTTTTGGTACATGGAATGCTGCTAAATTAGTAACCTAGGTATTAGGAACCCTCGGAATTAAATTTATCAGGTACTGTCCTCAAATTTATATTTTAGAGATATTGTCATGCTAACGGCAGTCCACAAAGAACACCGAAGAGGATAAAGAAATAAATATCCCCCCCACCCTATGTCAGAGAATTAACTTTCTATATTTGGCAAACCTGATCCATTTTCCTATATAATTAAGGACTGGCCTACAAGGAAAGGTTTCAATACTTAAAACCCTTTTACAGCCAGTTTGATTCAAAACTGGATGCTCAGTCTTTTCTCTTTAACAATCATGCTTTCAGTAGGCAGACAGGGTCACAAATCTGAGCTGACAGCATGTAGGAACTGAATGAATCTGCAATATTCCATCAAATGAGGAAGCAGTTGCTTCACTTCCTGTGCCACTCACTATTTAATGAACAATTGCCATATTTTTACAAATACAAAGAAAGTTGATCAAAAATGGCATGTCAAATATGTTCTAATTTGTGGGATCATTGTGTATCTCTTATTACTGCTTCATTACGTATAGAATATATACAAATTGAATTCCCTAACATTTATGATTATTGATATTGATATTGATATTGATATGAAAATCAATGTTCAATTTGAAGTCAGTTTTCAGACTTCTCATGAAAAACTCAGCAGAACCTATCCAGACTCCAAACATGTCATGGTTAGATATTCACTAGGAAAAAGCCATTTTAAGCAGCTAATTAAACTCTATAGAGGGACTTCTATTACAGTTTAAATCTATTGCTTATTTTTCTGCCTTTCCCACACTGAATAGATACTTTGGTTTGTTACTTCTCAGGCTAGTACAAAGTGGCAGTTGACATGTGCTGAACTATTATAGCATTATAACGTTAGTATTCTGTAAACATTCATTTATCTATCACTTTGTTATGATGGACAAAACAATACAAGGGCCTTGGGGAGAGAGGACAAACTATATTTGTTTAATTTATTTTCCAAAATAATATCTAGCAATGGATTCATTATTCACTCATTCATCCCAAGTTATCATTTATTTACTTAATTGTTTTTCTTTTCTTTTTAAAACTTGTATCCTTTCTGTGTACTTCAGTATCAGGACAGTTCCCATTACATCTCAAGTACTTGTTTATTTTATTTTTAAATAACCCAATAACCAAGGTTTCGTTGGTAAATTATCAATGATTACACACATTAATATACAGTACATGCATAGGAATATATACATATACCGATATATCCAAACGTACAACAAAACATGCAAACCTAAAGTTTAAAAACGGCAGGCATGACAGGTGATGTCAGCAAAAATAACAGTGAGAAAATGAAAACAAAACAAAACTCAAAACATGCTGGGTCAAATGGATTAGTCTCTAAATGGCCAAATTCCCAAACCTCCTTAAAAATGGAAGTAATTCTTTAATTAGAAGGTTGTGGTCAATTCTGGAAACAAACTAAACTATATCCCCAGAAAGGTAACCAAGGCAATAAAGGGCTTGCAAAATCCCAAAAGGAATAGTTCAGTAATGCTAAGCTTTGAGAACAGAATCTTAAGAGTAGCATAAGCTTAGTAGTCTAGAAATATCAAACCAAAAGGTTTTCTGTAGTCCAAGGATCCGGGATTAAAAGCAGTGGGTAGAAATTGTAGAGAGAGAAATGTTCACACAAGGACAAATGACCTTAAAAAGAGCCGTTCAGTAGTGAAATAAACAGACTTGAGAGATGATAGGCTCCCTCCTACTTGTACTGTGTGCTGTAGATCCTGTATTGGACAGAATAGTAAAGAAATGATCTCTAAGATCTCTTTCAGAGCTATAATAATATTTTTTAAATTTTATTGCACATTCAGCACTCCGTTCAGAATTCAGTGAAGCAGACTGAAAGCGATTGCCTCTTGTTCCTACTTACCTTAGAATTCCCTTAATACGCTGAGGATGAAACAGCATCTCCTGACATTGGCAAAAGAAGTTTAATGACATATGTCCCCTTCAATATGCCTAATCTTTTGTTTTGTCAGCCCTTTGCAAAAGTGACCTTTATCACATCCCCAAGGTGTTGTTTTTTTTTAAAAAATGGACTTTAATTCCACTAGAGGCACATTTCTTGTATGCCTCGTCTTGCATGGAACAATTCACACATATTAAAATCTACCAGTTCCCTGCAGTCTTCTACAAACAGCGCAGTTAACCAAAGTTGGTATTTATAGTTTTTGTCCCCTTCTATGTATTTTTTAATAACTAAGGAACATCCCAATAAACAAAAACTATCCATTCTTTCAACTGCTTGTGGACAAGTCTTTCTCTGGAATTATGGAAGTGCTCGGTGATTTATAAAAATGCCATCTCACAACATGCACACTTTTATTGTAACACAAGAATGAGCTTCTGCCAGACTATTTTAAGTACGCTTGATGAAAAAAGTCAACTCTGAACTCTGCCATGGCTATATTTAGCCGGAACATCTCTCTCTGGGATTCAGACTCTATTTGGAAACCTTGTAGCTTGGTGAGCAGCCAAACCATTTTTTTTAACAGACATCCCTCAGTGAGGTTTGTCCTCCCTGTGTTTTATGATCAGCTGCATTAACCTGAACAATGTCTTTTACAGTGCATCTGACTAGTGGGCAAATATGGGAGGACAGCATGAAGAACCCCAATCTTTTCCCAATCTGGCATTAATTTTTAAACATGTATAATTACTTTTGGTGAGATGGACTATGGTCAACATATCACTGATCTTGTTACCAGGGCTAAACTTGAAATAAAATATTTCTACTAGCTGAATATTACAATCACTGCACCAACTAGAAGAGAAGGTAATATAATATGCATCAGTTCCATATTAAAATGCTAACAAACATATAAAGAATTTCTATTCCATACAGCTAACCACAGGGAATTGCCCTAATACACTAGTACCTATAAACAAATGGTAGACACACAGTTAGTGACTCTGAACAAGGATGTACATTATTCCTCGACATCAGGATATGTACTTTTTATTCAAACAGGGCACAAAGGAAGATCTTCTCTTAATGTTTCACACCTAAATGTGCAGTTGCATTTTGTTGGACATGACAAATACTAATTCTGTTTATGTATCTCCTTCATTAGATTATGGGTAAAACTATTTATAATATTAATTTCTTTATGTGTGCTTTTTACTTAATACTTTTGAAAGTATAAATGTATACTGTACACAAAAATGCTCACCAATAGTGAAAGACCATATCTATCAATCTGATGCAATTGTGTGAAGTAGAATTTTCCATATTTTGGGATCAGTGATACAACAAGTAGATTACATGGGTGAGTCAGTAGACACCAGGAATGTGCATAAACCATGAAATAGCTTTTGCTTCAAACAGAAAACAAAGCAGTATGATTGGCAAGCTTGCTGAACCTTTTCAAATCAGTTATAGTCCAGCAGATACAAAACTGGGAACATTTTGATTATTCTGGGTTTGAGTTGAAATAAAATCCAAAGGAATGACAAAGTAATCTGATGGGGTAAATCATAGGGCAAGTGTGATGTACATTTCCCCTCTCACTGCTCTGCCAGGGTGCCTGCCCGTAACCTTCCCAACACCTTTCCATCCTTCTCTTTTCCTCTCAGGCAATGCTACTGCTCATATCTAGACATGCCATCACCAAGGAAACTCCTCCACCTTGATCTTATCATACTTTTAACCTCTCCAATCCAATCCTGCTTGAAATTCTGTATGTATACCCAAGCATCCAAAAGACATTTTCATTCAGACATGGAACCAGCTGTTCTGTGTATGGAATGGTTTGTCTATGGATCTTTTGTACTTCCCTAGTAGATACTGTGTTCATCCTCTAAAGTTGATAGGCACACCTAGTAATCACTGGGAAAACAAGAAAAAATAAAGATAAGAATTAAAAAGATAATTCTCTCAGTGGAGAGTCAATGCCACATTGGGAATTTTGGTATTCATTTAATTAATACTGATTTTAAATTGAACCAACTTTTCTAAGAACATACAATTATTCAGGATGGCCAAGCGGGAAAGGAAGGGAAGGGATCCTCCCAAAGGCTTTAAGAAGATGCTTACCTGAATGATAATTGAATCCCAGGTCATGGACACTAAGTCTGTTGATGGCTGTAAATCATGAACCTCTGCAAAGACTCCACATTTAGACACATCATGGGAACCAACAGCAGAGAATATGTGCTGCTTGTAAGTTTCTTAGAAACAATTGCCCAAGGAACCAGATATAGTAATAGAAGGACTTTTTGTTGAATCCAGTAGGACTGCTGTGAGCAAAATGTATTACAGTGCAATTTGTATCTCATAAATTCATGATATGATTTTTTGTTACAAGAATGAGTCCACTCATGGATGATTGCTTAGGAAGATACTAGTTGTTTCATATATTAGTTATTGTATGAAATGAGTATAATGCAATGCAAATTAAATATACCTTAATCCCATTAACTAAAGCAGGCTTTGGTTTTCCAGATGATCCTAGAAAAAAACTCCCAATGTCATTAATCATTAGCCATTGGGCTGCTAGGAATTATAGTTCAACATCTGGATGGCTGCAGTCTCCATTCTTAGCTTAAATATATGGGACTGAACAGCATAATAAGAAGCAAGTTTACAACTAATCACTGAGCTGCTGTATTTAAATAATATATCAGTTTAAATATCTAAATACTTTTATTCAAGTGAACATGTATCAGATTAAAAAGATTTCTTAAAACCAAAAAAGCATAGGTTAATCCTACCTAAGAAAAGGAATTTTTACTTTTATTATATATTCAGGTTTTTGGGGATAAATAAAGGCAAATTTGCAGGTTCCAATCTAAGTCACTGGGACCAGAGATTTAGTCTTCCAAGCTTTTGGATTTTGCTGGAGCCCATCCTTAGGAAACTTCTCTATGTGTGCACTGAGCTGTTCTGTGTGTAGTATTTATGGAATGTCTGATTGTGTGTGGCTTTTAGTTGTTAATTGGAATGTTGATGGCCAACTTTTAAGGGCAAATCTCCCCAAGTTGGACAGCATCTCTCCAGCCTGTACCTCCTAACCCTAACTATGGCCAAATTAAGCATAATTAATAAACATAAAATTTGAATACATTAAATGCTTAACACTTGAGATTGAAATAGACTGAATAGCTTTTAATATGAAGTTATGGAATACATGTTATATGTGTTTAGAAAAGATTAAACTATTTGGAAAAAAAATATGTGTGCATTTTTTACTATTGACTTCCACAAAGTACAGACTAAAAGAATATACATCATTTTCATACTTTCTTTCAAAGAGTGATCATGATCATGGTTTCAGATAGGTGACAACCATTTTCTACACCCTTAAATTGCCTCTGACCTGTGCTTATGCCAGCTTGACTCTATGCCAATTTAAGAAAATACTATCTAGACTAAGACCTTTGGCAGCAGCTTGCCAAAGATTCAATTCAAATCAGATTACAGGATACGATGACAACTTCCCTGTTGCTACCATCCTGATCTAGTATAGGTTTGCAAATACCTGTTTTCAACTTCCCAGTCCAGACTGGCCCAAAGTTTCTGGCTTTAGGAAGGATTGGAACCTTGGTCTCCCCATTCCTACTCTAGCATCTTAACCACCATATCACACCAATCTGTCTGGCTCTCTACTGAACAGATGTGGGTGTAAAACACAATATATATAAAAAGTTAAATCAGTAGATACAAATTTAAAGCTTAAAGGCACCTGTATGGCACAACAGCTTGAAAATAAATATTCCTTTCTTGCATTTTCCCAACGTGCTGCTGCCCTTTACTTTGTTCTCAGCAAACCCCTGCAGTTTGATTGGTTATTGTTCAGAGGCAGGAATGCCCCCTCATATTTTCCAAGCTTTTCTTTAAGGAAGCCTGCTGCAACTTCTGTTACAGTCCTTTCTCAGTGGTGTAGCAACTAAAGTGCTTGATATCCAGAACATCCTTGGTTTAATACCTGTCAGAAATATGTTTTGATTATATTTTTCCTTCCCTGAATTATTTTTCCACTAGGATTTCATTGTTTTTGGCACCATTTTGTGATTTTTCCAGTCACTTGAAATAGAAGGGTTTCACACATCCCACTCAAATAGCCTAAATAACCAGGTTTCACAGTCTGATAATCAAGTATTGTAACCTGTAAACAACTAAATAAGATGTGGAACAGAAGCTACAGTAGACCCTTCTTGAGGAAAAACTGAAAAAATGGTGAGGGAGCATTCTTGCTTCTGCATAGTAACCAATTAAACTGCAGGGGTCTGCCTAGAACAAATTTAAGCACAGTAGGCTACTTGAACAGCAAAAGCTGAGCTAACACAAACCAGGAATTATTACTTTCAATTTAGAGCAGGAAAACACTGTTGAAGGTCACGTTTGTGGGTGGTTGTACCTGAGTAGAAGACAACATTGTCCAGTCTTACCTTCCAGAAACTGTTGCTGGTCCTTATTCACATTAAAACTAGCTGGAAATGTGGATAAGCCCTAAGATATTTTAGTGCATCTGTTTATTTTTTTCCATTATTTGCAGCAGGACATGAATCATCCATGTTTGAAATCCTCAGGCAACAAAGATATATATTTGTCAAAGCTCATCTCTTACTGAACACTAACTCTTTCTTGGCACCATAAGGAAATAAGGTCCATTTTTTATGTTGGTAGACTAGCCCAACAAACAAACAATACAAGGTTCACCTTTTTCATCATTGTAATATCTTAAAAGAGGGAAACAATCCAGATTGGATGAAGTATCATAAAAACAAGTGTTAAATTCTAGACAAAAAGAATAGACTGTATTCTTTTTCAGGAAGCCCAGTATTGTGCCAGTTTACAAATTTTATTGTATTTTGTTTAGAATAGAGGGAGCTCTCAATCCCTAGCTTTCTACTCACATATGCAATCTTCATAGGACAGTTCCATCAAATCACAGTATCTGTGGCATCCAAAGGTTAGGATAGAGGATCAATTCCATTTAGGAATTTTATGCTGAGCTGGCCTTATAGCCTATATGTCAGAGTTTAGGCAGTGTGACTAGTATTATGAGATAAACCCAGGAGCAAAGCACAGCACACAGCAGCTTTAGATAATTAACAGTGGTTTTATCTACAGCTAAATATATACAGACTTATACGTGGTTAAATACCTTATCATATAGCTACTGACACAAGGCGAGCAATGAGATACACTACCAGAGAGAACATGAGGAGAAGGAAGACGCCCTCTAATGGCTTCCCTTATATAGGCAGCTTCTTACCCAGCTTCTTAAAGTGGCAGTAACCCTGCTGCCTCATTCCCATTGCATCAGCTTTCAGTTACTTCCGCTTACAACCTTCCATCAGCTTGCAACTATTAAAACTACATACCCTGACACTATATTTAACTCAAGCAACATTTTTCTGAAATAGTTATTTAAGTAATGAGTTATCTGGAACTACATATCATTTCAGACAACAAAATATAAAATTTAATTCTGCTTTGAGGGTTAAAGTAGTCATGTTTTCCATTCATAACAACCAGGAATATCAATCTCACTATAAAAATGATCTTAAGGATCAGCCTGCCTATGCAGGAAGGTGTTTTGTACCTGTGATTCAACCACAGAGTCATACACAGTCGTGTTTTTTGAGTGAGGAGTTTCTGATGAAAGAACTTGGCTACCAGGCACTAAGGAATTCTGCCAAATTCTGTTATTAGAAGAAGATGAATTTTACATCAATCCCCACCTGATATCCCTTGCCTGCAATTCTTTCTCCCATCAATGTAGCATGTCATGCCAGAAGAAAAGATGCTTAAGTATGGAATCAAAAATCTTATTTCAAGCATTTTCTTAAGCTCAGAGTAAGGGTTTGCTTTCTTGCTCTGTTTAAGTTTAAGTGAAACAAACAAATTAATGACAACCAGTCTGACATGACCTATTGCATAACTCAAGATGCCAGTCCATGTTGATGATGCCCTGACTTAAGAAATCATCTCTGTAGCTTCATGTGCATAATTTCATGTGGACACTAAATGCAGCCATTTTCTGCTAGAGGGAGATGTCTTTTACAAACTCTTAGAATTATTTGATAAGAACAAGGATGCGTAAATTGATACAAGAGGCAATATATGTAATATATTATGTAATTGTAATTGTAAACGTGTAGAAGAGGTTAAGTATGTGTATATAATTAGTAAGCAGTATATTGTAATATTGTAAGTAATGTATATTAAATTGCATGAGAGACTTGTGTTACACTTTGTATGGCGGAGATATCACCAAAACGGTTACACCATGTCCAATTTTTTTTAACAATAAAGGTTTTTAAAATTAAAAAAAGAAGAAGAATTATTTGATGGTCTTTTCTGCCTGATTAAAACTAGTAAGATTCCAACTAGGGTGATTTGGCTTCTAATCAATTTCTAACTGAGCACCATTCCATTCTCCCTGTGTCTTCCTTGTTGTACTTAAATGTTCAGGCGATCAGAAAGCAACCAAGATTTTTTCCCTTTGAAAATAGATAATTGCCTTCCAAATTCTACTGATGACCTATTCCCACATCTTGAAGACTACTTCTAGACTACCAAAACACCAGAATTTGACTTCATCCCACCCACCCCCCAAAAAAACCATTATGGTGGGAGGAAAAATATTGGGAAATAGAGGGGAATGAAACAAAAACTAGCATTCTTATAATATTTCAATGTAACCTTTATTTAGCACTCCTTTAATGTTAAAATTAGTGCATTTATTTTAAAAAATATTTTTATCCTAAAATAGTAAATTATATGAGAAAACTGATACAAGATGCTTTTCACCTTAAAATAAAGTATATCTTGATGTAGGATAATGATTTAGAATCTGTTAAAATAAATTCAGAAGGCATCTGTTGTGAAAACGTGCATAGGTACAAAGTTCCATTAAAAGTCAGATGGGAATAGCAAGGATAGGAAAAAGCTTACATGTTTAATTTAAAAAATCTGGTTTGGAAGCTCCCAATACAACAGCTGACAACTCTTTCCAATTAACAATATCACCCAGGTACTTTAGATCTTTTCTGACTGAAGGATGTCTGAAAGATCTGGGCTCCACTCATTTATTTCACTGTTAACATGTTTGGAAAAGTACATTATAAAGGATAAATAAGAGTTATCTTTGCCAAGGATTCCATTTGGTCTATGCCACAGAAAAGTGAGATTGAAAATCTCAGATATAATGAAATTAGCCATGTTATAAATTAACCAGCTGCTCAACAGATTTTTTTTTTGTATTGCATCACAGCCTAAAAGAAATATCTGATCTCCATACCTGTTGTTTTAAGATGAAGCTTTCCCTTTGAGGCTTGTTTAGATTTCAGAAATGGTTTTAAAATAATTATACATTTTAGAAAACTTTGTCATGACAGTTAATAAATGCAAGATGGAATTGTTTCTAGACATTTGCCATTGTTAGGTCTCATTCTCGCATTCTTTTTGGCATGAATCCTCCACGAATCATTTTTAAATGACACAATATTGCCTTCATCTCATATCCGTATCCCACAGTACTGGTAAATTAATGTCATATTTAGCTATTCCAATTTTAAAACGTTTAAAGTGTTCTCTTTTCTCCCATAACAGTTGTTGCCATAGACATAATCTAGAACAATTACTGGTGCGGTGATTGATGAGTGTTGGGGTCTTTCTAACTCAGGAGTGGCAAACTCACGGCCCGCAGGCCGGATGTGTCACACACTGGCCACGCCCACCACAGTTTAGCAAAGGGGAAAAGAGTCATGATACATCACGTCACGTGACGCCATGAGTTTGATGCGTCTGTTCTAGCTCTTATTATTTTAAACTGATGTAGGGCATGTTCCTTCCCTTCCATCACTGAGCATTCATGATCACTTTGACTGGGTTGCAGCAGAGAGCCATTTAGCTTCCACAAAGGCCTATATAATGCCTTATAAATGCTTTCCAAAGAGTTCTAGATGTACTAATTACATGTGTTTAGTTCTGTTTTCCAAAGCACTAGATTTCAGCTGGTGCTAACAACTGAACTAAATTACCCCAGTTGTGTGTTACTGATTCTGAGTATATTACCCACTTTCCATTGGTTTGGTCAACAAAGAGTTTCACGTGGATATTTTTTTATTATTTTTGCCATTACAGATACAAAAATTGTGCCTATCCCACAAGCTACATCCAAATGATGCTAACCACAGCCATTATCTGTGCTATCTTCACTGTACCTGTTAACCTGACTGACAAGTCACAAGCATGACGAAGGAGCATAGTGTAAAGGAGGAGGGAGCACCTTTGATACTCCTTGTAATTCCTGGAGTGATGACTTGTCAGTTGAGCTGCTTCTAAACACAGGTCTTGTCTCTTTTTGAAAGAGCAATAAACCCGTGACAGGAGTGGAGGGTGAAGTGAGAGGCAGCTCTCCCAACACATTAAACATATTTTGGAAAACTCCACTCTTTGCTTCTTATCCAGTTTCCTGTGTCTACTTCTCATCTGCAATTTCAGAAGTTAATCTTCACAGCTCCTAAGCATGCTCTAACCTACTACAAATCCGTTTTCTTAATCTTTTCCTGTCTTTCATATAATGTAAAAGGGTCATCTAACAAATGTTGAACATGAAGTAAAATCATATGTGTGGCTGTAAACAATAGAAATGTAAGCTGCATTTATTTCAAATGCTTTTATGACACTTCTGTTATTTGGACTCTGGGTGGCTCATTTAAGGAATTAGTAATTTTAATAGTCTTAACTGCAGACTTCTTAAATGTAATTCTGATTTGATCTCCAAAGTTGACCTTATGGTAGTATGCAATAAATATTGCAGTCAGATATATTTCATATCTGCTCCTCTGACCTCAGTAGCAAAGTGTTATAGCTAGTGCTTAGTAATCAATAAAGAGCTTATTTAAAATATCCATCTTCAGAGAGTGACTACATGATATATACTGAGCTACTGAGTTAATAAGAGGAATGTGTGATGAAAAAGAAAAGAGAACAAAAATAGTTTAAGAGGAAGAATCAATGAAATCGGAATAGGAAACTATAAAAATGCAAAAGTAGCTCTGTATATTCATAGCTCTACAAAAGTTCCTGGGGCTCTTTTCTGTTATTGTTTTAATTGAATATATTCATGCAAACTATTTTAGTTTATTATTAAATTTAAATAAAATAGGCAAGGGAACCACATTTTTCCTTGCTGTTGACTGTCATTCTTCATGAACATGTACTCCCTTTTGAATTACTTTGAATAAAGGATAAAATACTTTTATCTATGATTTCTATTTTGATTCTCTTCTAGTATTTGGCACATTAAAGTTTAAGCCCTTTCTAACATGCTGTTCCACCTTTCCACATCTTTTTATCCATCCATGTGTGTGTGTGTGTGTGTGTGTGTGTGTGTTTTCTTTCATTTTCATAGGCTTTATGTGTATTTCTCTTTAGCCAGGTTCTTCCTACATAAACCAAGATTTTTATGCGGCTGTTGGAAGAAAGATCCTTCTGGGTTCTGCTCCAAGTGGGGAAAACAGACACTGGAAACATGGAGACTGCTTGGAAAGATGGTTTAATGGTGGACAGGATCGCATGGCTTGAGTTCCTGAACAGAAAAGGGGCAGATACAGTAAATCCTCAGGTTTTTATGCTCTCTCTGGCTTTGCATTTCCTGGGGCCCCGAAAGAGTATCCTGATTGGTTGTCAGACTCCCAGGGGGTGGGGATCTTAGCTAGCCTTGCTGGCTGATGGTCACATGTGCTTCCCAGGTCACATGTGGTGAGTTTCGGTTGCTAGATGGGGCCCATTGTGTGAGTTTCTGTTGCTATTGTGTTGCAAATGTCCAAAGGATTGGGTTTCTGCCTATGGCCCATTAACAAAGGTTGGGGGGCAGGAAGGTGGGAGCTGCTTTGTAAAATATGCTTCTCCATTTGTCATCCAGGGAAATATAATATTCTGCCTTTTTTAATATTTCCTAAAAATATTTCACTCTTCCAGGAAAGGGGTGGGTGCTAACTTCCTACACAGCTCTAGTTCAGTGAAATCACAATCCACTAGTTTCTAGGCTTTTTTTTTTCTGGCAGCCAGCAAGTCTCACAACAGACAGCAAAATACTGGTTTGATATCTGATAAAGCCTAAAAACTAGTGAATGAGATTTCACTGAACTATGGCTATATAAAGATCTTGATTTACGTAGGAAAAACCTGGTTGAGAGAATAATACATACATATATACACACACACACATGTGTGTGTGTATACATACACATACTGTATATACTTCCTCAGTCTCAATATTCAGCATATAATTCATAATTTCCATATCCATCATGGTGGCTAGAGGAGAATTATTTTTGCTGGGCAAATGGGTTACATGGATCCATTTTAAACATGGATTCTGTTGTGTTCTGTTACATTTTGGCGGGAATTTCGAACAAGGGAATAATTCCTGATTGGCTGACAGCCCCTCCAGAACTGTATATAAGGAGGGCTGCAGCCTCAGTGCTTTTGCTGAAGTCTCACTGTAAATAAAAGAGCTGTTGTTACTTGCCTGCTTGTGCATTCGTTAATTCCCAAGCCACCACATTGGCGACAAAGGTGGGATAGAATCACAAGAGGCGGCCAGTGAGACACGAGCTTCAGCTAGGCTACGAGGCGAACAAGAGGAGGCATACCGAACATGTCTGCCTATGTTGTGCCCAAGACTTTTGACCTGGCCTGCGAAAAATGGGCTTCATATATGACTCGGTTCGAGTGCTCGCTCGAAGCCAGCAATATGCAGGGGCTCTCTGCAAACTGAAAACGAGCTCTCTTCCTGAGCCACTGCGGACCGGACGTGTTCGAGATGGCAGAGTCACTCAGCGAGGCAACGCCTGTCCAGACTGTTCCCTGGGACACCCTGATGACGACCCTTCGGGCTCACTACGCTCCCGTGCCCTCCAAGTTCGTGCAATGGTACCAGTTCCGACAGCGCATCCAACGGGAGGGAGAACCGGTCAGCGCCTATATGGCAAGCCTCCGCAAAGCCGCAACCCACTGTGATTACAGAGATCTAGACGATGCCTTGCTAGAGCAACTGATCTGTGGGGTTCGTGACACAAGACTACAGAGGCAGCTGCTCGCCAAACCGGACTTGACACTTTCAGGTGCCTTAGACGAGGCCAGGGCTTACGAAGCCTCCACGAAAGCCGCAGAAGCCTTGCAGCGCCCATTGACCAGCAAGGACAGTTCCAAGTCCTTACCAGTCCACAGAGAGGATGCTCGATCCAGCTCGGAGACTGATTCAGACGAGGACATTTTCCGGACGGAAAAATAGAAAGACTCAAGCAGCCCCCGACAAAGCTGCTGGAGTTGCGGCGGAAACCATGAAAGGCTGTCGTGCAAATTCAAAGAGGCCATTTGCAGATGTTGCAATAAGAAGGGGCATTTGGCGCGGGTCTGTAGGGCCGCCATGCCCAGAAAAAACCAACCACGTGACCACCATAGCCAACCAGAATCGACGCACCAAAAACAACCAACCAAAGATGGCGGCGCGAAAAATCGGCACGAAATTCAACCGCGAGACGGTTACTGCACGCACGTTGACCAAGCCAGCACGGTGGTCGAGGACAAAGTCTCCACGATTGTTGAGATCGACGGCAGACCCTGTGAAATGGAAATTGACACCGGATCGGCTCTTTCAATAATGTCGTGGGCGACCCTGAAGTCAATCCTACCATCGTTTCAAAAAGACCAGCTGGCAAGGCAAAGGCTGTGGATTCTCGACTACCAGGGCAACCGAGTTCCTGTCGAAGGTGTTGGCATGTTCCGAGTAACCTACGGTGACTACGAAAGAACCTTGCCACTGACCGTTGTGACCAGACAGCTACCCAGCCTTTTGGGCATGGGGTGGTTCCGAGCCCTTGGCATGGGCTTCACCGGCGTCCACAGCATGCGCAAGTCACCTCTAAAGGACAGCCTCCTGACCGAGTTCCAGGACGTCTTTTCGGATTCCTTGGGCAAGTATGTGGGGACCCCTATTTCTTTAAATATAGACCCCAGCGTGCCCCAAGTCAGACTAAAGGCTCGAAGAGTTCCATTTGCATTACGGCCAAAGATAGACATTGAACTGGACAAATTGATTAAGCAGGGAGTGTTGGTCCCTGTTGACCATGCTAAATGGGAGACCCCATAGTCACCCCAGTAAAATCGGATGGGTCGGTCAGAATTTGCGCTGACTACAAGTGCACAATCAATAAGGCGTTGCAGCCAAGCGCCTATCCGGTGCCGATTGTGCATCATCTACTACACTCCCTGGGGCCAGGCAAAATTTTCGCAAAATTAGACTTGGCGCAAGCCTATCAACAATTGCCAGTTGACGAGGCCACAGCTGAGGCACAGACAATTGTGACACATAGGGGAGCATTCAAATGCACCCGGCTCCAGTTCGGAGTTAGTGTCGCTCCAGGGCTCTTCCAGAGCACTATGGAGCGCCTGTTGCAAGACCTTCCGGGGGTGGTGCCCCTATTTCGACGACATTTTAATTAGCGCCCAGACCGAACAGCAACTGGGAGACAGAGTGAGGAGCGTTCTGTCACGATTCAGGGAAGCGGGACTCAAATTAAAGAAAAGTAAATGCATGATCGCTGTTCCCTCCGTCGAGTTCCTGGGCTACAGGATCGATGGTGCAGGCATCCACCCCACGGAAAGTAAAGTCAGGGCTATCAGGAATGCGCCCACCCCAAGATCTAAAGCAGAGCTCCAAGCCTTCCTTGGACTTCTGAACTTTTATTCAATGTTCTTAAAGGACAAGGCCACCGTGGCCGACCCACTTCACAAACTTTTGGGGAAGAACGCACCGTGGGTTTGGGGAAAACCAGAGTCTGCCGCGTTCAAAGCTGTAAAGAGACTGCTAGCGGAAGACAATATAACGCTAAATTGCCACTCGTTTTAGTGTGTGACACTTCTCCGTTTGGAGTTGGCGCCGTTTTGGGACATAGACTGCCAAATGGCCTAGAGGCGCCCATAGCCTACTACTCCCGCACTCTGTCTAGCGCTGAACGGAATTATAGCCAGCTAGACCGGGAGGCATTGGCCGCAATTGCAGGGGTGAAGAAATTCCATGAATATCTCTATGGCAGGACATTCGAGTTGGTTACTGACCATCGGCCGCTGCTAGGACTATTGGCCGGAGACAAACCCACCCCCGCTGCTCTCTCTCCGCGTATGACTAGATGGACTATTTTCCTGTCTGCATATTCCTACAAACTGGTTCACCGCCCTGGGCGAGCCCTGGGCCGTGCAGACGCACTCAGCCATTGCCCATTGCCCGAGCTGCTGGATGACCCGACACTGGAGGCCCCTCTCCTTTTGCTGGACACTCTGACTCTGGGTCCCATTTCCTCTAGGGAAGTAGCCAGGGCCTCCGCAAGAGACTCTGTCATATGTACTGTCTGTGGTTGGGTATTGAAGGGATGGCCGCCCAAGGTGGACGGAGGGGAGTTTCAAACGTTTGTCAATAAGCGTAATGAATTGTTCATGCAGGGGGAATGCTTACTGTGGGGTGATAGAGTTGTCGTGCCCTCCAAGATGCGTACCAGGGTTCTGGAATTACTTCACGAGGGGCACCCGGGTATAGTTAGAATGAAGAGCCTAGCTAGGGGCTACGTCTGGTGGCCCAATATGGACCAGGACATCTCTCAGTGGGTAGGGACATGCACGCCCTGCCAGTAATCTTGCCCTGATCCCCCGGTCGCCCCAATCCGAGAGTGGGAAAAGCCAAAAGGGCCGTGGGGGAGGATTCACATCGACTTCGCTGGCCCATTCCATGGCCAAACATTTTTGATAGTAGTCGATGCATACTCTAAATGGCTTGAGATCATTCTTATGTCTTCAACCACGTCCGAAGCGGTTATCAGGGCCCTTCGGAAATTATTTGTCACACATGGCCTTCCGGATACACTGGTATCCAACAACGGGCCTCAGTTTACGGCCACCCAGTTCGAGGGTTACCTGGCCGAGCTGGGCATTCGCCATGCCCTCTCGGCCCCTTTCCATCCGGCTTCGAATGGCCTGGCTGAACGTTTCGTGAGGACGGCCAAGGAAGCCCTGTCCAGGCTAGATAATGGTGACTGGCAAGCCAGGATAGATCAATTTTTAGCGGTTCAGCACACCTCACCATGCACAGCTACAGGGAGAAACCCTGCAGAGCTACTTATGGGGAGGAAACTTCAGTGCATCTTAGACAGGCTTCACCCGAACTACTCCCACGATAGTTTTAAGGGTGAGGTCACGGGTCTGAGACAATTCCAAATCGGGGACTTAGTTTACGCCTGAAACTATGCGAACGGCCCACTATGGGTTGCAGGAACAATTACTGGGTAACTGGACCAAAGTCCTACACTGTAGATGTCGGGGTTGACAAGATATGGAAACGCCACATAGACCAGCTCAGGAGAAGGGTAATTAGCGAGGTCGAGCACAACTCAGAATTCACTGACCCTAACCACGACAACTTCTCTAAAACAGCTAACTCAAACCCGTTGCCGAGGGAATACTTAGCTGAGAAACCTTGGGTCCAGCGCTGCCCCAGCGAGCCAACACTCCCAACTGGGGATAACCATGCCCCGGATCAAATCCAGGAGGTTCCATTGACGGAGCCGGGAGAGACAGAGGGTCCCTCCGACCGGCTCGACGCCTTACCAAAGACTGATCTGCGCAGGTCAGCCCGGACGAGAACACGCCCAAGGCACCTGCGAGATTTTGTTTGTACATATGTAAATATTTGAGTGTAAGTGCCTTCTGGGAGGGGAGGGGTGTTTTGTTCTGTTACATTTTGGCGGGAATTTCGAACAAGGGAATAATTCCTGATTGGCTGACAGCCCCTCCAGAACTGTATATAAGGAGGGCTGCAGCCTCAGTGCTTTTGCTGAAGTCTCACTGTAAATAAAAGAGCTGTTGTTACTTGCCTGCTTGTGCATTCGTTAATTCCCAAGCCACCACAGATTCTTTCCAGTGTAGCTAGACCATGGTTTCGGTATATATCCAAAGTATCCTTCTGATTATACGGTCGCTTCCTCAACAAAAGGAGCATATACAAGTTCATTGTACAAATATATTTTGTACATTGGGCTACAAGTGCAAAAGGGCAGTTCTTTCATCATAATATCACCATGCATATTTTTAAAAACATAATTGTGACTCGCTGTGGACAGCTAAGGTTAAAATATATGCTTCTTATCAAGAAGACCAAGAGAATACCAGGGTACCTATTGAGCAGAATTAGAGATCCTATTAATGCAAAAAAACTTTAAAATACACAAGCCTTTCCAAATAATAATAATGAAAAAACAAGAAACTGGAAAAAAGTGTGCAAGCTATCAAAATTCTCTTAGCTTGATGTTTCCAAGGACACCAAAAGTACATTTATCGTAGCAAAGTTAATGAAGACATTACAAACAAAAAATTCAGTGAGTGCTGTAATTATAGTGAAACCAGAGTTCAAATCTTTGCATTTCTTTTTCCTATCTGTGTGAACTAAAACTTTACTCTTTTGAATAAGAGTTATGGTTTCTGCTTGTCTCTTATTTTGGTAACAGACTGATCTGGTATCAACCTATTTGTGATTGTGTGAAAACTGCTGACACACAACAATTAATAAAAGATGCAAAAGGAGAAAGACCAATGGAATAGAAAACTGACCAGTGTGGCCATTGGATTACGAGGATCATTTAAAAAAACGACAAGGGAAGGAGTCTTGTTCAAAAAAATAGAAAAATATCAGAGGAAATGAATAAATATTTTTGATTCCTTACTATTAAGAATGGAAAAGAGTTTTGGATTTTATTTTCAGGAGGAAGCAGATGAAGTTATTGAAGCCAAATTGACAAATTAAATAAACCTTCTCGCTCCATATAGTATCCACTCAGGAGTTCTTAAGGGACTTAAACACAAAATTGCTGATCTAGGCAACAAATCACAGATCACAGGTTACAGATTAGCTCAGCTTCATAGTTTGACATGACTAAAATTCTCAACATGGTTCAATCATGAGATTTGACCTGAATGAAGCCATGCACAGCAGTTGATGGTTCACTGGTAGAACAAAGGTGGGGAAGACTTTTCTACTTTCAGGAGGTTTAAACATGAGACTTCCTCATTCCACCCTTCCAAACTAAGTTATCTGGCATCATGGCCTTGCAATTGTATATCTACAATTGTATGTATGTGACAATTGCTGGTTCTCATTTTAAACACCTCAGATTTTATACTACGCCTTCTTCATTTTTCCTCCATGTCTGTGCTGGAAATGTTGGTTGATTCTCCCTTTCCTCATTTGTTTTTGGGTAGCTAGAGGAGACTTCTCATAAGTCATAACTTCTGGTTGATGTAGAAATTATATTGTACAGCCAGACTTATGTCTTGGGCAAATGTTGAGGTTTTGGAGAAGGATATGGAGTCCCGGGCTGTAATCCAGTGGAAGCTCATTAGGTGATTTTGAGCTAGTTAGTCTATTAGCCCAACATACTTATAACGTTGTTGCTGGGTAGGAAACTAAGAAGGAGGATCACTCTATATGTTGCCTTGAGCTCCTGAATGAAAATGGGATATTAGACAAATTAATTACACAAATGATGTTGTCAGAGAGAATAGAGTAGATATGTCATTTGCTGTCTGGCAAGAATATTCTATGTCCTTCCAATAAATCAGTTATTCCATTCTGGTCATTATGCATCAGAAGTCTAAAATATTTCATATACTCCTGAGTTAAATTTTAAAATCTTATTATAGTAGCAAGCATTATTTAAAAATTAAAATAAACATCACTGTTCTGCTTCTGGTTTCGGTTACACACTCAGTTGCCATAGAAAACAGCAGTTTTCTCAAGGTTGAAGAGGTACCAGCAGGCAAGGACTGCAAACCAAAGCAAAATCTCTGAAAAAAAAGAAACTTGAGTGGTTTTTGCTTTTAATAGGAACATGCAGAAAAATAATTAGTTCCATAAGCCATGTCAGGGTTGCTAGCCAGTCCAGAGTCCAGAATTTCATGAGCAAAATCCACACAAACATCACACAAGAAACAGAGATTAGACAATTCCAGCTGAAGTTGCCTCATGATCAGGCTGCAGCCAACTATCTTTAATAAAAAGGTTTAATCCCTTGTTTGGCAAAGAGCCTCATACAACATACCTGCTTGGCTTGCCAGATGTGGGGGATTGGAGGCCTTATGTTATCATCATCTGACTGCTCCAATTCTGGTGATTCTTGCCTTTGTTTCTCCAGAGGCTGACATTCCACAAATTCTGCTATAGCAGCTTCTTCAAATTCAGAATTAGCACCTGAGTCCTGGGCAATGACACACATGGGATAAGGATAAAACATTCTTTGCGGTGGCTGATTCAAACAGGAGGACCATAGTTAAAACTATGGCTATTAACACATCAGCCATAAGATAGGGTGACAGTCACCAATTTAGAGATCTTTGAAAAGAAAATGCACCAATTCATGGAAGATTAGGTCATTAATGGCTACTAAATTAAGGGTCACTTATTACCTCTGGATTCACAAACAGTATACCTGAAATACAGCTATAACAGTAATCAGACATCAGTAATGAAGGGCTGTTACTTTCCTGCCTATATCTGCAAACTTTTTGTATGCATCTGGTTGGCCATTATGTGACCAGAATGGGTTGATCCAACAGGCCTCTTCTTATGTTCTTATTTGAAGAACTATTCTCTTTGACCCATATTATGCTTCCAACAGCAGCCTACCTAATACTTCATGTTCCCACAAGCATGATGATAGCTAGCCAGCAATTGATTTTTTTTACAGCTCGTTATTATTTTCTTTCCCATTTACATGACCATTATAAAATAACTGATAGCAGTGCAGATTACACTGCAGGTTGGAAATAAGAGCTACAACTCTTAAGTGATGTTTATAAACTGAATGTTTACAAAGCAATGAAGAGAAATCCAGTGACAATTTTAAAAAGTGTGATCAATATTAACAACTGCAAAAATCCAAATGGACAAAAACAAGCAGAAATTTATATTGGAGAGTCACAAAAAAATAAAGCCAGAACAGTATATCAGAATCTCAGGAAACAAGGTTATATTTAAGGCAGGAAAAAAAAAAGAGGGGGAGGACAATAAAGGCTGTTCTAGAATAATAATGAATAGAATAATGTAGAGATGCCATACTGAAGTTCTTAATCCTCTTACATGAGGATTAGTTCCCCAGCATGAAAGCTGCAACACTGGCCTTTTCATACATTAATACAAAAATCTCTAAAGTCTTGTGAATTATGTCAGAAAGACTGCTTTGTAGGACTGTCTGCCTATACGTCTCTACTTTTGCAATTTCTCAGTGCTGTTGCCATCTAATTAATACTAAATTATGCAATGAGGCAACCTCTGTATTTTTCTGCACAGTGATGCTAATATAAATTGAGACCTCCAGAGAATTAATTCTGATAGTACCTGCTTGTATTTAATAAGATGTGAAGTTTGTGTATCTCTATGTGTGTGACAGAATGCTGTACATATGCAACTTAAGCAGATTCAGTTAAAGCTGAACAGCAATAGTTGTAGGTTTCCAATAACACTGGAACAGGGCATGTGGTAGATAGTTCTTAGATGGAGAACAGCTAGGAGCAGCAAAGATGCTGTGAAAATTGATTCACAGAAAGTAAACATCCTGGTTTTACATTGGGCCATTATCAAAACAAGGAACAGATGGAATTCTCCTGCCCAAATGAAAACTGTTTCTAGCTCTCTATGCAGAGTGGGTGGGAGAAAATGATGCAAGAAATGTGAACATTGATTATTATAAATAGAATTTGCATTTGATATTCAGCAGTTGCTAGAATTCTTTCATGATAGCTTATTAGCTTTTATACAAGAATGTTCTTAGACATTACTAGACTTTTGTGGGTAGTTCATTAGTTTCAGTAGAGTCTCCAGAAGAGAGAGCCCAACAATTGCCTCTCTGCCCGTATTCAATCAAAAGTGGTCATGCACTGGGCTCACAAATCCCACTACTGTCCTGATATGTAGGACCTTCCCACTCTATGAGGTGCTCTGGGATGACAAGAGAATAAGACCACCACAACTTGATGTTCAGCTAGAACTCTCTTACCACTGCCATGGTCGTCTGGTTACAACTTCAGGGTGTAAAGTTTGGTTCCATGTCCTGATCAGTGGTGGGTTGCTACTGGTTCGCCCCGGATCGGGCGAACCAGTAGCGGTGGCAGGAGGCTCCACCCACCCACCCGGATGCTTCTACGCGTGAGTGCACACAAGCAAACCTGTAGCAAACTAAATTGAAACCCACTAGTGGTCCTGATGGTGAGTTGACAGACTGACCCTGACTAATAATGGCACCTTGGTGCAGGATTAGAAGTACAGTTTTCCTTTGCCTGTACAATTCACTCTAAATGCAGAGCAATGAAGACTTGCTAGCCCTCAACCTGCCTCTTGGCCTGTCTCATCCAAGGCTTCAGATTTAAAAATCCTCCACAATGCACCTTCTTTTCAGCAAAGAAAAGATTAGCAATCAGATGTCCTACTTCTGGTCTTTCTCTGTGTGGGAATGAGGTGTGGGCTGCATAAAATGTCTTGGTAGCCATATGCAGCCTGCAGCACTTGAGTTTGGATTAAGCTATATAAGTACTATAACTTAATTATTGTATTGGCCTCTATCACTTATACTTCAAGGATGCATTCAGTATGGAACACTCTTAAAATTGAACAACGAGATTTTAAACACTTCCCATATTCAAGCTTAACAATTTTGCAAAAGGACACAACCATTTTCAAGCATTTCAATACTGTGGTATGTGATAATTCCTCTGAACAGGAACAGATAGCAGGAGATCTGATCACTGAAGTAAAGAGTAGTTCAGGAGATAGTAGAGTTTTCTAAACATTATGAATCTATACATTAAGATAAATTATTAATATAGTTTGTATGATAATTATCCTAAAACAAATACCATTCTATTGGATTGGATTATAGAGATTTTCCAACCAACACCAGGAAGAAAGTAGCTGTTGTGGAGTTCCACCAATAATATTTAAAACATCACAGGGGATTTTCAAAAATAGCAATAGCAATAGCACTTGGATTTATATACCATTTCACAGTACTTTACAGCCCTCTCTAAGCGGTTTACAGAGTCAGCATATTGCCTCCAACAATCTGGATCCTCATTTTACCAACCTTGGAAGGATGGAAGGCTGAGTCAACCTTCCAACAGACACCGCTCTGCCAACACATGGCAGGTCAATGCTTCACCTAGGATAAAATATTGGATAATACATAGGTTATCAGGAGTTGGCTTATCCTTAAAAAAACCTGGACCTTTGTGTTCAAGATCCATGATTTCTGTTACATAGACTTTCTTGATTATACACTGCAATCGGAAAAGAAAGCCAGCCACTAGCTTTCCGTGCGATAGCCAAAATGGTTGCACATTATTAACTGGGACACATATATAATCTCATCTCTCATTTCTTTTGCCTACAAATCTACTTTCAAGTTTCAAATAGTTGACTATAATTTATACCAACCTAAATGATTTGGGATAGGATCTTTGAAAACAATGTTTCAGTATCTGCCTGCTTGGACTGTTGAAGAGAGATGGGTTATCACAAGAGACAGAGAGGCTATTTACTCTAGCGATTTATAATAGCATCCAGCCACTCTCCGTATCAGTGGTATATCATTACACCAATGACCGGGGGATACTAGAAATAGCTTCTGCTTCAATTGCAGACTTTTTCTGGTATTGTCCTGGTAAAAATAATCCCTGGCTACTAATGTATCTTGGGTTTTTCTGGACCATAAGGAGACCTTTAAACAAACAAACATTAAATTCAGCTGCCTCACTTAATATGGAAAGCTAGTTACAGAATTGCAGTACAATATTTGTATTAAAAAGGCCTTCAAACTAGCACATTTGCTTGCTAGAAACTGGTTGTCTTCAGACATGATTTGTCTCCATCCCAGCTTTCCTGATATGACCTCATTTCTGTACTCTTTAATCTTTCAATTTGCAAGGATCCATTTGACTTTTCTGGACTGAGGGGTTTTCAATCATTTTTTTTTAAAAAAAATTTCAATATATAGGCAGTTTCTTACCCAAATAGACCAGCTCTAATCCTGTTTGGTTGGTTTTTTTAAATATATATTTATATTTATAATGATGTGTTTTTGGACCAGACTCCCAAGATCAAGAGATGCTAAAATCAAGTTTGCTTGGAAGCCATAGAATATGGCAGATCTAGATAATATCTTGTTACCCCTCCGAGGACTACACTTTCCCCCATCCCCATTTTTAATCTTCAAGGGAGATAAAGAGCATGATGCGGTCATCATAGAAGAAGGATCTAAATAGGAGATCATTTTTTTAAATAAAAAAATCAAACATTTGTAATTTTCTGTTTTGTTTGTGGGGAATTTATTTAGACAGATGTGTTTAAATACACGTTTTCTTTTTAAAAGTTAGAAAATGGATAAACGTCTGGCTATAAGCCGTAAGTTCCCTGGCTGAGTTTAAGCTGTAGTTAGGCTAAGTTTTTAGTAGAGGGTCCAGTTTCTTCACATTTGCCCAGCAGTGGTACTAGAAGAATCCAATCCTACATCTTTCTCTTTCCATTTGATGGTTCAGTGCCTACCTTATTGCCGTTATGGCAATAACAAGATCTAAAAATATAATAGGGTTTCAGAGATCATCATCGAAGCCAGCAAAACAGTTTCCACCCTGGCATCCTGCCCCCAGCGTTCAAAGGAGTAGTAGCAGGGAAAAGGCTAAGAGAAAAGGCTTGCTCACAAGTTGCGACCTGCCAGTCAAAGCCTGCTATTTATTTCTTGTACATTCATAAGAAGCTTTTAGGCAGTGAGCATTAAGCCAAACTATATAGTAGGTGTAGCTGAAGTGGCCATTAAATCCTCAGCAGGGAATCCTACTCAGGCAATTATTTCAGGAACATTAGTACTTTCAGATCTTTACCACCCTGCCTAAAAATCGTGACCAAAAACGCCAATGAATACCCAGTGGGCACTGGAAAGCATGTAGCCTGGGTTGATGAAAAATAATACTTTTCTTCAACTAAACATGATTTTCCTTTCTCTTTTTGACAGAACTACAAAATGAATTGCTAGAGGGGGTGCAACCATGTTAGAAATATATGCCTCCACAAAGCGCCCTCGCTCTCTCCTCCAAGCTTCACAAACTGTGATCTGTGTGCTAGGATGGAAAGTTTTGAAAGGGCCATGTGCCATGTGCTCAATGGAGGCAGGATAGGAAATCCCTAGCAAGCTGCGTTTCATAATCAATTGGCTATGTGGGCTGTTTCTTGGTGTGCATATATTTTTGTTCATTATTTTAATATAAAACATGTTAGGTTGATGATTAGCCATCAAGGCAACATACATTGCAATATGTATGGAAACTGGAACCAATGTCCATATAGCTTTCAATATTCATTCAGCCTTTTTACTGGCCATATGATCAATTTAAACAAGATGATCTACTGGGTTAACAGAAAGTTTCGAGTACCTATACAATTAGGTGAGATAATGAGCTAAAGCATAAGGATCTCTAACACTTCAAAGTCTGAGCTTTTAATTGGCTTTTGGCCTTATTAATTAGCTGCTTTTTACTGTGATTTGGGAAGCACTAATTCAGATGTTTGTAATGCATTTTCCTTAGTAAAGCCAACCATCTGATTGAATGAAGTTATGTGGATGACTTGTACACTGGTGTGAACAAACTGTAAAGTATTAAAAACCTTTGCAGTAGATTGAGAATTTACTGACTATATAGATGCCTGGAAGTTTTTAAATATAGAGTACGAGCAATATTTTCCATGATATATTGCAAAGTATTATAGGTGGGCACATCAATCTGCTTGCACTGTGTTGGGCTCTAGATGCAGAAATATGCCATCCACCCATCATGGAGAAGAGGCTTCAGACCACAGAGCAGGTTAAAGATGAAATGTAGAACAAAATAATCATATATCCCAAATGTGTGAAGGGAAACATTTTTTTTAAAGTAAATAAATAATAACAAAGTATTTAACTGTGGCAGCTGTTGTCTTTAGTTCCATTGGGGTTTGTGGTATTGGCCATTGTGCCAAAAGATTAGTCATCTGCAAAACTTCCTTGTGTGAAGTCATGCGATAGACACATATGTGCTTAACAAAAGATGATCCACCTAGTAATACAGTGCCTTAGTAGAGACATTTATCAATCTACTTCAGATGGGCATTGTGTCAAGGCATTATATAGTGTCAAGGATAAAACAGCAAAAGCCCTTGTAATACATGGAAATTTCCCCGAGATAGTTAAAACTGATCAAGAGCTATTAATTGTGGAGATTTATTCACTGTGGCATAAAATGAAGACCAATTGCAGAATATTGTTGTCATGGAAGCAGGCTACTCTAATGGAATTTTTGTCTCCCTAAATTGAAATACCGGTAGTAATATAATTGGTTTATATACAATTCAAGAATGAAGGGAAACTGAAGGTGACTATTCAACCCACATCAAACCAGTAGTGCTGATCTTTGGGGCTGAACTGACACAAGTAGAATTTTGAGAGATGTTATGGACACTCTCACAAAATGGCCACCACACTAGACATGACTACTCACAAATATATTATGATAGAAACCACCATGCACACAGACTCCAAGGGTGCTTTTTATAGTTAAGCAAACTTATGTCTTTTCTTTGGACCTGAAACTACATTTCCAATCAAGGTATAGTTCTCAATAATTCTTCCTGGGAAATAACAATACAGGTAGTTCTCAATTTACAACCATTTGTTTAGTGACTATTTGAAATTACAACAACATTAAAAGGTGACTAATGATTTATGACCATTTTATTTATCAAATTTGCCACCCATCTCATGGTTCAGATAACTCTGAGCAGATTGTACCAAGACCATTGCAGCATCCTGTGGTCACTTCAAAATTTGAACTCTTGGCAACTGGCATGTATTTATTATGGTTGCAGTGTCACATGACCATGTGATCATGTTTTGAGACTTTCTGACAAGCAAAGTCAATGGGGAAGCCAGATGTACTTAACAACCGTGAATTCACATAACAAGTTAAAAGCTACAATGATTTATTAAACAACTGTGGCAAAAAAGATCGTAAAATGGGGCAAAGTTCACTTAACAATTGTCTTGCTTAACAACAAAAAATTTGGGCTCAATTGTGGTTGTAAGTTGAGGACAACCTATAATGGTTCAGACTGGTGCTTTGCTTCGTATTAGCTGTTTTATTTTTTGTGATTAAAATATTATTTAAAAAATAAAGTGAGGGACATGGACTCTGACAGGCATCAAGGGATGTGTTAGTGAGCATCATGTTGGGAATCTAGGCATAAATTCACATATTCAGGCACATATTCAGCTCTATTAAGCTCTATTTAGCAACAGAAAAACCACTTAAGGTTACAACCTTCCCAAAACTGGAACTGTCCAAATGTGATGCCCTTTTGCACAAGAATCCTGAGAATTGCAATCTTGTACATCTGAAGGACACTAGCTCTGGAGAGTCTTTATTATAGGATACAGCATATAGTTTTTGAATATTTCTATGACTTAAAAATTACAGCAAACTCAAAGTAGAAAACAGATCACTTTCCTGATTTAATATATTTTTATCTACTATAGGGAATGAGTTGCCCATCATATCCCCATTCAAATTAATTTCATAGACATCTGTTGCAGATCATTCTTGTTGTAAAACTTCATTGCTCTGTCAATTTTATCAAACATTTAATCTATTCTGTCCAAAATCATAGCTGAAAGATATTCAAAAGTTTGCACTAAGGACTTCTGCTCCATATATATTGCAATCAAATTTACATCATTGTTCTTCCTAGTCTGAAGGTCTTAATCTCTCAAATATGCAAAAAAAAAATTAAATTAAAAAATCCCCCGAAGTGATTAAGATATAAGGCATGGTCAAGCTTAATGTCCATAAAAGTGACTTTATGAGTGAGAACTTGATGTAGTCGCAACTCTCAGCCACTCCACTCATAAACTAAATGTAAAAATGGCAGTTTCTGCAGTATACTCATGACCACCAGCTGTTCAAAGTCATGTGGATGATCTGAACTATTTCTCCCTTGTTCCGGAGAGATTATGCTGGCTTGGATCCAACATCACAGTGGCGGTTCCCCTCACAAAAGCTGCCTTGCTAGCCAATGAAAGCCAGCAAGACATCAGGTCACCATGGTGCTTATAGGAAATATCGCATCAATATTCTGACTTGATCCATGCTAGCCACAATTCTAATGAACAAATGTTGGGCACAAGGGTGACAAAGCAGTACTGTGGCCTATGCAAACAGGGCCAACCCAAGATGTTCTGTCATCTGGGGCAAAGAGCAAAAAGCTACTTATCCCCAATTCATATAGAGAGTCTGGCAATGTGTCCTCTATTACACTAGACATAGAAGATAAGTAGAGTACATAACTCTGTCTTCCAATAAAATGGAACAGCTGGGAGTCCAGCAGATTGCAACTACAACCCCCAACATCTGTGGCAATTTAGCATTCAACTGTATATTAGGTTAACTAAATCATCAACTTCCCATTGGTTCAAGCCTCAGTGTGATGTGTTTAGCTGTTTGGAGTATATCTCCCATGTTTTCCAGTCAGCATGGTGCTCAGCTGTAATTTTTACTTCCCCGCTTTTGAAGTGTACATATGAGAAAAAGTACAGGCATATATTTCTAAAATGAATATAGCGCAATATGATTAAATATAAATAATGCAACATGCCTGAAATAGCATTGCCTTTCAACATTAATGTCTGCGCGTCATGGAAAAAAGAGGGGAGATTTTTTAAAATCTATTTTGGCATATTTTGTTTGCAGTGGTTGTTTTGTTCCTTAGGAAAATTCGACCTTTGCCATGGAGGAAAATGATCAGAGCCTTCCTTTGTTTTTCTAAAGAAACTTGACAGAAGGATAAGAGCAAAAGGGGAAACCTTTGACTAGAGGACTCTTACAACACCCTTGTGAGCTGTCCTACTATGTCAGAATCTCGTCCAGAGTCAAAACGCAGTCATAGTTGAAAAGTTAGATATCGTATTGGAGGCATCTTAGATTAGGAAAGAAGAGATTCTTGTATTGGCATTTTGATTTTCTCTTAAATCCTATCTCTGAAGGGATTAGATAATGTCTGGTTTGTACATCACACTTGCAAAATTAATTTTAATCTTAGTTTATTAAGTAATCCACAGTATCCAACTAAACTGGTTTACAGACCATAATTATTAGATTCACACCAGTGGTAGGTTGCCTCCGGTTCGGACCAATTCACAAGAACTGGTAGTAAAACTGGCGGGAGGCTCCGCCCACTGACCCAGACCATATGTGATCTGCACATGTGCAGAAGCTTCTGCGCATGTGCAAAAGAGCGCAGGCGCAGGCACAGGCGCGATGCAAACTGGTAGTAAAGGTAAGTAGAATCCACCCGATTCACACACCATACAAAACAAAACCAGATTAGACAAATTTTGTCAAATTAGACAAAGTTCTTTTTAGAACTGCCTTCCTTCTCTCATTTTTACAGATTTGAGCAAGAATCTGCCCAGCACTGAGGGAGGGAGGTGTTCAGTACATTAAAATATTTATTAGGTTGTTCTGTCACTCCATTTTCCTCTCCTGATGCTCTGCAATCAATCATATGCAGTATTCTTACAAAAGATATAACTCAAGTAATGAGAATGTCCATGCTCCATATCTCCTTTTAGTCTCATAATGCCAAGCAACACTAGATTCTTTCCCATATATATATATATGGGGGATTTGTGGAACTCTAGTGAAAACTATCTGGAGAACCTCAAGTTGTCTACTTCTAGAACAAATATTTTAGGCACCACAGTAACATAAAGGATATATTTGCATAATTATATAGCTTGCAATAAATGTGGAGATCTCATTTTTGCTATTGTCCCAAAGAGAATGTCACTAACATAGCCTTTGAGGAAAATATGCCTTTAACAGGAATGCCTATAAATCAGGGTTAACTATAAAGTAGCGATGGAGGATCTAATCTTATTTCCAAATGCTCTTTATATCCAGTTGATCAGGCAGGAGAGGGGAGAAAAGTCATCATAATCACCCACTGTGTCATTTCCCTTTAAATTGGGTGTAATAATTAAAAACACTGTAATTCTAGAAGATTCCTTAGAAATGGCTATTGTTGGACCTAGTCATGCAACTTTTCACCTATTTTTATTGAAGCACATCATGCTCAAGCAGCAAGATCTTCATAACAGCGCAATTTGTACCACGTATGAGTAAGGTTAATTCACATTATCAGATGTTGTCTGTAGAGAATCCTAAAAACTAATAGTTTGGATTAACTGATCTGCTAATGATATGCTGATTAATTAGAAAGACTTCATTTTTAACATAATAAAAAGTACACGAAATTGTATGTTTCTATTTTAACTCTTTTGAGTCTCTCTGATAAGACAGAGAAACTGCTTTCCCATAACTTCATTTTCTTACATGCAAATCTTTCCAATTTTAACTAAGATTTCTTTGGATAACAGCTCTAGAGGAAAATGTAGAGCACATGTGTAATCCATGTGCCTCAAAATGATCTGATATTCAATACAGTAAATACTTCACTGTTAAATAAGGGTATAAAAGGATATAATTTCATACAACCATATGTCCTAATTCTAGCAGGAAGTGGCCTATTCCTAGAAGGTAAACGCCTCTTAGAAAAGGTCATACAGCCATGTGACATGTTAAGAATCTGTGGACACCCAGAAAGCAAGCCAAACATCAATTACTAATTCATATTTTCCCATTCTTCAAATCCAGACTAGAATTGAGAAGAGACAGATTACTTGATCAATAGCAGCATACTGAATCTCAAATTGGGCTCTTTTAAGTTTTTCATTGAGACCCATTTAAAAGCAACTGTTTGCTCTTCCTGGCCTAGGATAAGAGAATTCACTGGAAAAGCCAAATATTTCCCCCATTTATTCACTTCCAAAGAAATGAAGATAATCATGGGCACTGCAATTACACTTTTCTTGACACCGTGATGTTTCAGTTACGGGAAGCTGTTCATGTTAATACTTCCTTGCATCTAGGATTATTTTACATATCACAAAGACACATGGTTTGCAAGCTCTTTCCAAGATGCCAAGTATTAAGCAAAAACAAATTAACCTCTCCCTCACCAGAATGTGTACAAATTATATGGATATTGGGAGCTCACTTGGACATCAAAAGCTTCAAAACACTATAGCATCTTAGAGAAACGCAGGTGCTATTTTATTTTAAAACCAATTTTGACCCAGTTTGAGCTGCATTACTTTTTGCAAAGAATCCTGGAAGGTAATACTATTGGCATTTTTTTTTGTTAAAAAAAATCAAGAAAACATAGTTTCCATAGTTTCTCAGTAGAATATCAGCATATTTAGCAAAAACCTAAACCCATTTCATTTTTTTAAAAAAATCCCAAATAGAAGTATTCCCTATATTTTGATGTGTTAAGATTGATGAAATCACACCTTAATTCATTAAAGAGGAACTTTGTGGGAGTTTAGTTTAGTTTTGGACCAAATCCTTAATGACCATTTGATCTTGAAATATCAGCCTGAGGTTTCAGCCACTTCTGATTTACAGGTCCAGACTGAAATCTGGTAACAATTGAACGTGAATTGACTGGAAACTGGGAAGGCAATTCACTTTTGTGAGATGAATTTAAGGAAGTGCTGGAGGTAAGGATAACACCAGGCTGAGCCAATACCTTTGATTTCTTTCAGCTGGAATAAATCCTTCCCTCAGTACAAGGGGTTGGCGTGTGGATATCTAAATAGGACTCTTGCACAGGGTAAACAGACCCATGCTCTTTCTCAGCATTAACTCGAGACATTTCAGCATACGGTGTAGTCACAAAAATTCGAGGGGGGGGTTTAAAAAAAAAAGCACCGTTTTTCCCCCCTCATCTCTTACTCTCTAGTCATCTCCTCGTTTATCTTCCAAGATAGAGGCAGCCTAAGCAGAAGCACCCAGGTACAGTTAGATTTCCGCCTATTTTTAGGCAGGAGGAAAATTCTGCAGCTGGGGGTTGCGAGAGCCACCTTAACACAGCGGTCAGACTGAGCTGTCAGGCCGAGTGGGAAAGCGCTCGGGCTGAGGAGACAGCCGCTGCCAGCGGAGACGAGCTAAATCTTGAGGGAGGAAGGAGGCTCCATAAAGCACTGCCTGCCTCTTTGCCCTGCTGGCTTTTGCCGACCCCCCCCCCCCGACCCCCCGAAGCTCGCCGGCTACGCCGCCTGGATGACCAACTACAGCTAAAACTCCTGAGGTCAGTCTTGGGTATTCAAAGCCGTCCGTCCGTCTCCTAGGCTGGTAGGTCCCCGTCCCCAATACAAGGAAGGAGGGGAGGGGGAGGAAGCCAGCGCCTGGCAACTTGACTGGTAGCGAAACCCTCCCCTCACAAACGCGAATTGCCAATGGAGCTGCACGTGTGTGTTTTGTGGCTGTGTGTTGTTGGGTTCGAAACTGCCTGTTTATTTCATTGGGCGCTCACATTGCAGACAAACGGAGCGGCTCCGGATGCTGGCTTCTTGCGGGGAGTTGGTCTGCAGTGGACCTGAAAGAAGGATGTAGCTGAAAGACTGCCGCAGGATCTTTGGGAGGTTGGTCTTTAATTTAACTGCAATTTAGTTTAATGGTCCTTCTTGGGTTCTTTCCAGTGCAATGTGGGAAAGACACCTGATGCTGTTAAGAGCAATGCATGTTGCCCCGCGTCGGAATCTTCCAGGACGGAAAGAAGCGCTGGAAAGATGTTCTGGAAGGGGAGGTGGGGAAGAGAGAAACAAAAATAAACCCCTATCGGGTGTTCTAGTTCAGCGAGGCAGCAATCTACGCGGAGCTGGGGTTTTGTTTGGTTTTGTTTTTAATGGGAAAACATTGTTCTTCACTGACCTGCTGGATCCCGAGGTTTCACCTGACCTGCTCGCTCCAGGGGCTAAAGTTTTTTTCCGCCGCTGGTTTTGCAATGTAAGAAGTACCGTATTCCAAGTCAGAAAAAAAATCCTATCTTGGCTTCGTTTATGAACGTCACACGTGGGGCTTTTGTTAGAGGGAGTCTGTGGATTAGGTTGCAGAAAAGAACCCCACTACCTAGGAATCGGAGGACATAAATCTAACTCTGCTTTGCTAGTGTTGGCAATATCCGCGGCACAAAAACGTAGAGCAGGTGAACAAGGTGGAGTGAATTATGCAAGTTGATAGTCCTCCAAATACATCAGGTGTGCGTTTAAAAGGAAATGTGAAACATCCCTTAAAGGGCAACTTACATAACGCACTGTTCTATCAAACTGAGCAGATCCAGGCTAAATTCAGCATGTAGGTACAATGTTGCTTTATTCTGCCCTCAGGACATGACTTAAGCTCAGTTTATTTTCAGATCCTGCATGAGAAATGTGCCTTTCAATCCGAAGTGTGCCTGTGATTTCTTCATTCACATGAAACCATACCATACAGTAGTCTGAATTATATTATGGATTGTTTGGTTTAGGTTTAGTGGTATGATTTATTCAGTTTATTTATGGTTATGGAAGCCATGTTTTATAACAATATATTATCTTAATTATTCTGGTATTTTCCTATGAATCAGATTCATTAATCCCAGATTATTACAATTAGAGATTTAGATTTCAACATGAAGATAAAAGCACAGATTCCTGGACAAGTACAGATAGATTTTGCTGAAAGAAATGAATTCATACCTATTACCTCAATAATTTAGCTGATTCAGTCTATCTAGTCCAGCAGTGTCTAGTCTGACAGCAAGCAAAGGGGTTTTGTAGCCTTTGCACTTATCAAAACATCTAATAGACAGGTGAGCCATGGCATTCCTGAAGAGCTGAGAAGCAAACATAGGCCAATAATTTAAATTCAAGACTTGCCCATGAACGGTTTTTCAATATTGTTTTCTTCAACATGCTGTATTAAATTTGTACTAACCATGGCAGAGATCAATTCAGTATAGCTGTCTGCTATATTGGCGTGTTATTTTGCGTCAAGAATTGATATAAAGTAATATGAACCTTTAACACTTTCTGTCTCAAAAATGAAGAGAAGCCAAATTTACCTTTTCTGTATAAAAGAGATGGCAAGCTACCCTATTATACTCATCTACATCTACTCAGGAGTTAGTTCAATTGAATTCAGTGGGATTTGCAGCAAAGTGAGTATATGTAGGATTCTAGTCCTAAAATCTTAATAAATAATACCAACTAAAATGAGATCTTGGAAAACAGCATTATTATGCAAAATACTATATAATACCATGGAGTGACTTTATAAAGGAGGTTAGGTTCTAGTCCTGTTCCAGTTTACCTGCCAGCATGCTCAATTGAAGACAGCTGGAATTCCATGTAAACATAGTCATTTGTTTTTAAGTCTCTGTGATTACTTTTGAACAGAGAAATGGTTTTTTTACTTGAAACAATCACTATTCAATGCTGTGTATCCTAGTAATATTTCCAGTGGTGGGCTGCTGCCGGTTCAGACCAGTTCAGGCAAACCGGTAGTTCCAACAATCAGCTGGCCCCACCCTATCCTGTCCTATATTTCCTTCTTTCTGGCTCAGCTGATTCGTGCAGCACAGCTGAATTTCCGCACCTCCGCTGTTCTACTTACCGGGGCTACCTTAGAAGGTAAACAGCTGAGCTTCAAATTGCTGTATTTTGAACACTGCGTGCAAGTGCATTAGGCACGCATGAACGCAAAGCTCGCTGTCACAGAACCGGTTGTTAAACCAATTGCAACCCATCACTGAATATTTCCATTCTCAAGTTTTTAAGAGATTTTATGGAACAAAACATGGGGAAGCCTGTTTTGTACACTTTGCTTGTGTGTGCCGATGATAAGCATGAAAATAGTACTGCCAGGGTATGCCTCCTTTCAACACTCAAGAAAGAAAAACCCTGACTCCATTTTCATAGAGAAAGGTACTTTTACTGAGTATGAACTGAATGCAACCAAAGAAAAGCAAGATCTGAGGCAATAGACGCGAAAATCACATATAGAAAGCATCCTTAAAACCCTCCCCGCAATCGTCCAGTCAGGATTATCCAATCCACATCCCCCCAAGGGATGGATGGGGTGCAGCCCTGTATTCCAGGACATTGACATGATTAAACTCCTGACCAAGTTCTAATAATCTTGCGGAACAGAAATATGGAAGTGCACAAGGAATCTCCATTTACAAGAAAATAATTCTGGATCATTTAGTAATCCATACAGAGGCTCTCCAATAGATTCAGTAGCAATTATCTGGGAAAGAGAGAATCTCCTTGTTCAAGTAATCCTTATGCAAAAAGTATATGCTGATATATATATTGCTATCTCATTTTTAATACCAGTGAGATTTTATTGATAGGAATACATTATAACTTAATACTAAGAGGGAAAACATTATTGCCAAACATAGATTGTGTCTTAACATAGGCATGGAGATTTTACTCACTATCACATGCCTTGCCTTTACTTCTCCAGAAGTGTTGGCCTTCCACTTTCATCTGAATGGATAAGGATGAATGCATATTTTTAAAGTGTCTCTCAGATCTGATGATAGACTAGCAATTATTTGAAGGGGGGGTGAATGGAAATAACAGTTGTATATGCCATGTGTTAATAGCCTCATGAATAAATACTAAAGAAGTTGTCAAATAGGTGTTTTTCTGCAAACATTGGTGTTATTAACATTTGCATTCATTAAAAAAATTAAAATAAAATCACCCTGGAATTCCTGTGAATATTTTGAGCAAGAATTTATTGGGCTATTTGCTTAAGAGGGAAAAGCCCAGACTCAAAACTGAACACTTCCCTTTCTTGACATAGTATTATCTGAATCCAGACATGTGCAAGTCTATTGTAACTTTTGACACTGGCCTAGATTCTCCTCTGTATAGACAGAAGGATTGAAGATGGGGCTTACACCAAGGATCAGCATGTTTAGGCATCTATCAAAGGTACCTTTTTTGTAAAAGGGGAAGAACTCTAACAGTATTCCTTCTTTTCAGCATTGCTCCTGCCTCCTTTAACATCCAGCACTTGTGGTAGTAATTAGGAAAACTATTGGTACCACAACTGGCTTATTCACAGGATATTTACTTGACCAGCAAGCAAGTCATAGAAATGTTAGGAAAGAGGTCGAGCTAGTAAGAATAACTGGTAACAGTGGCTGAGATACTGGTGAGCAACTTGAGGCCCTAAGCTGTATGTGGCACTGAATCTCCTTTTTGTACTTCCAGAATCACTTCTGATCCCAGCTGCTAAAGACTGGTGCCATAGTTTCCCAGCACCAGTCTTTTGTAGGCAACAAAATTTCATTTTAATGTATGCCGATTAGTGTACATTCAAAGTGACAATAAAGTTATTCTAAGGTCTAAGTCTAAGTCTAGCATTTTGAAATAGGAAACACTATAAAACTATAATGCCAGCTTTTTGGGGATGGGGGAGGGAAAATATAAAGAAAAATACCAAATTCCTCCGTTTGTGTGCCTTTGGCCAGGCAAACAATACTACACGGAGTCCCAGTCGTCAAAAGAGTGCCCAATCCAGATTTAAGAATCAGGAACAAATAGCATTCCTTGACATTTTGTATACTAGACCAAAGTGACATCAATTAGAGGTCAAAATTATGGATGAGCTGATCAAGAAAATTCAATTTTACTGCTGGTGTTAATAGAGCAGTATTTTCCTCTGGCAGGTTATATGGATTTTAAAAAATCTATAGGAAAATGTTCCAGTAATGTCCCCTAACATTGGCGCTATTGTATATCTTCTCCCAATTATATACTGTGATTGTTAACATAAACATAAAACATGCAATTTGCCATGTTTTCATTTTTTATCAGACATTATCCTTCGCGGTAATCCTTTTAAATGTAAATTCAGCCATTCTAAATTCCCTTTTAAAGTAATTACAGTAGTCCTTGACTTACAAACAATCCTTTAGCAATGTTTGTACAGTAGTGTGTGTAGTTCAAAGTTACAATGGCATTGAAAAAAGTGGCTTACAATCAGTCCTCACACAACTGTCGCGGAAACCTCATAGTCATGTGATCAAATCCGGGCTCTTGGTTGCAGCATCTCAGGTTCACATAATCACCATTTGCAACTGTCCCAGCTGGCTTCTGACAAGCAAAGTCAATGTGGGAAGCCATATTCACTTAAGGACCACATGATTCACTTAAGAACTGCAGTGATTCTCTTAACCATGGCAAAAAAGGTCATAAAACCGGATGTGACTCACTTAACTAGCTTTCTTAGCAACGGAAATTCTGGTCCCAATTACGATAAGTCAAGGACTATCTGTACATCTGTACATCTGCACATATGCAACTATCAATAGTAGTTTCTTATTTTAAAGGTACTTTGACTTTTATTGTATTTTTCTGTGCATTTCTGTCTAGGAAAAAGCAAGACTATTTGTGTGAAGATTAAGGGACCACAATACTCATATTCATTCAGGTTCCTTAATGGTGGAAAAAATAAAGGCTGCACACATGCATACAGACACAGACATAGACACACACATACACACACACACACAACTTTTAGATGTGACCAGGTGAAACCCAGCTCCTCTCTTTGGCTAATACCCTCAGAGCCAAATTGACCCTTCTGCAATCCCATCAAACCAAAGAAAAGAAACACCCTCACCAAATAGTACAGCCCAAAGGCAGCCCTATTTACAACATAGAAAAATCACAACCTTCCATTATCTATTTGTGGATGACTTACACATTGTATCTCCTTAACAACAAACTTTGGGGCTCTGCTGTCCTCATGAAAGGCCCTTTTGCTTAGCAATAGAACTCATTCTGGGTACACTGACAAGGATCTACCCAGTTCGTCAAACAGAGCAGCCAATCAGATCCTCAGGTTTTCCTGCCTCCTAGTCCTAGTCCATTCTATAGAAATTGCTTTCCCATTGTTCAAGGTCTCCCTTGTTAAAACAGGTTGCCAATAATCATTGCAATAAACGTTATTGTTAGTTGCAAAGTTTTGTCCGACCCATCGTGACCCCATAGACAACGTTCCTCCAGGCCTTCCTGTCCTCTACCATCTTCTGGAGTCCATTTAAGCTCATGCCTACTGCTTCAGTGACTCCATCCAGCCATCTCATTCTCTGTCGTCCCCTTCTTCTTTTGCCCTCAATCTTTCCCAGCATTAGGCTCTTCTCCAGTGAGTCCTTCCTTCTCATTAGGTGGCCAAAGTATTTGAGTTTCATCTTCAGGATCTGGCCTTCTAAATAGCAGTCAGGTTTGATCTCCTCTAGGACTGACCGGTTGGATTGCCTTGCAGTCCAAGGGACTCATAGGAGTCTTCTCCAACACCATAGTTCAAAGGCCTCAGTTCTTTGGCGCTCAGCCTTTCTTATGGTCACAGCCATACATTGCAACTGGAAAAACCATAGCCTTGATTATACACACTTTTGTTGGCAGGGTGATGTCTCTGCTTTTTAGTATGCTGTCTAGATTTGCCATAGCTTTCCTCCCCAGGAGCAAGCGTCTTTTAATTTCTTGGCTGCAGTCCCCATCTGCGGTGATCTTGGAGCCCAGGAAAAAAAAATCTGTCACTACCTCCATTTCTTCCCCATCTATTTGCCAGAAATTGAGAGGGCCAGATGCCATGATCTTAGTTTTCTTAATGTTGAGTTTCAAGTCAAGTTTTGCACTCTCCTTCTTCACTCGCATCAAGAGGCTCTTTAGTTCCTCTTCACTTTCTGCCATTAGAGTGGTATCATCTGCATATCTGAGGATGTTGATATTGCTCCCGGCAATCTTAATTCCAACTTTTGATTCATCTAGCCCTGCCTTTCTCATGATGTGCTCTGCATATAAGTTAAATAGGCAGGGTGACAGTATACAGCCTTGTCGGACTCCTTTCCCAATTTTGAACCAATCAGTGGTTCCGTGTCCAGTTCGCACTGTTGCTTCTTGATCCGCATATAGGTTTCTCAAGAGACAAATAAGATGGTCTGGTAAGAAGTTCTCTTTAAGAACTTGCCACAATTTGTTGTTATCCAGACAATCAAAGCCTTTAGCAAAGTCAATGAAGCAGAAGTAGATGTTTTCTGGAACTCCGTAGCTTTCTCCATGATCCAGCATATGTTGGCAATTTGATCTCTACTTCCTCTGCCTCTTCGAAATCCTGCCTGTACTTCTGGTAATTCTCGATCCACTTACTGCTGGAGCCTAGCTTGTAGGATTTTAAACATAACCTTACTAGCATGTGAAATGAATACAATGGTGTGATAGTTTGAACATTCTTTGGCATTGCCTTTCTTTGGAATTGGAATGTAAACTGGCCTTTTCCAATCCTGTGACTACTGTTGAGTTTTCCAAATTTGCTGGCAAATTGAGTATAGCACTTTTACTGCATCGTCTTTTAAGATTTTAAATATCTCAGCTGGAATACTGTCTCCGCCACTAGCCTTGTTGTTGCTCAGACTTACTAAGGCCCATTTGACTTCACATTGTAGGATGTTTGGCTCGAGGTCAGGGACCACCCCATTGTGGTTACCAGGGATGTTAAGATCATTCTTGTATTGTTCTTCTGTGTAATTTTGCCACCTCTTCTTAATCTCTTCTGCCTCTGTTAGGTCCCTGCCATTTTGGTCCTTTATCATGCCCATCTTTGCATGAAATGTTCCCTTCATATCTCCAATTTTCTTGAAGAGATCTCTGGTCCTCCCTATTCTATTGTTTTATTCTATTTCTTTGCACTGTTCATTTAAGAAGATATTCTTATCTCTTTTAGCTATTCTCTGGAATTCTGCATTCAACTGGGTGTATCTTTCTCTTTCTCCCTTGCCTTTCACTTCCCTTCTTTCCTCAGCTATTTGCAAAGCTTCCTCACACAGCCATTTTGCTTTCTTGCGTTTCTTTTTCTTTGTGATGGTTTTAGTTGCTACCTCTTGTACAATGTTGCGAATCTCCATCCATAGTTCTTCAGGCACTCTGTCTATCAGATCTAATTCCTTAAATCTATTTGTCACCTCTACTGTATATTCATCAGGAATATGATTTAGTTCATACCTGAGTGGCCTAGTGCTTTTCCTTACTTTCTTCAATTTAAGTCTAAATTTTGCAACGAGAAGCTCATGATCTGAGCCATAGTCAGCTCCTGGTCTTGTTTTTACTGACTGTATAGAGCTTCTCCATCTTTGGCTGTAGAGCACATAGTCCATCTGATTTCTGTGTTGACCATCTGGTGATGTCCATGTGTAGAGTCATCTCTTGGGTTGTTGGAAAAGAGAGTTTGCTATGACCATCGTATTCTCTTGACAGAATTCTATCAGCCTGTGCCCTGCTTTATTTTGTACTCCAAGGCCAAACTTGCCTATTATTCCTTTTGACTTCCTACTTTAGCATTCCAATCCCCCATGATGATAAGGACATCACTTTTGGGTGTTAATTCTATAAGGTGCTGTAGGGCTTCATAGAACCAGTCAATTTCATCCTTTTCAGCACCAGTGATTGGGGTATAGATGTGGACTACTGTGATATTGAATGGTGTGCCTTGAATTTGAACTGAGATCATTCTTTCATTTTGGGGATTATATCCCAGTATTGCTTTTCCTACTCTTTTATTGATTATGAAGGCTACTCCATTTCTTCTGAGGGATTCTTGCCCGCAGTAGTATACCCATTCCTGTCCATTTTAGTTCGCTGATTCCTAAGATGTCGATGTTCAGTCTTGTGATCTCTTGTTTGACCATGTCAAGCTTGCCTTGATTCATGAATCTTACATTCCAGTTTCCTATAGAGAAAAAATCTTTACAGCATCGGACTTTCCTTTCACCACCAGATGCAGCCACAGCTGAGCATTCTTTCAGATTTGGCCCAGTCGCTACTCTTTCTGTCGCTACTCGTACTAGCCCTCTGCTCTTCCCCAGTAGCATATTGGACACCTTCCGACCTGAGGGGCTCATCTTCCAGCATCATATCTTTTTGCCTTTTGGTACTGTCCATGGGGTTTTCATGGCAAAGATACTGGAGTGGGTTGCCATTTCCTTCTCCAGTGGATCACGTTTTGTCAGCAATAAACATAGTTTTCCTCAGTGTTGTGCTCTTATTGTGGCAAAATTCCAGAGCAAGCTAAACATTCTTTTAAAGTAATTATATCTGCACATATACAACCTTCAAAAGCATTTTTATCTTTTAAGGGCATTTCTGTCCAGGAAAAAGCAAGGATATGCGTTTGATACCAACTTTGATGTACAGTTGACTGGGGGCAGAATTTGTTCATTCACTCAGGACAAGATCCATGAATAATTCTTTTACATCTTTAGTCAAAATCAGGCATAAGCAATCCATTGTTTCATCTAGAAGAGCTGACTTAGCAAAGGAGATTCATACCCAATGAGTAGAAAGCCAAGACAACGAGGACATAACTGGTCCAGCTGAATGTGAAGGAAAAGTCTAATTCAGGTGGAACATATCTGAACAGATAGGAAAAAATCATACTAAATGAATACCAAAGTATGCATTTCGCCTCGGCCTTGAGGCTGCACCCTTCCCCCAAACCATCGAGCTTTCTTTCTGTAAAGATCTGAACAATCAAAGTTCTATTTTGTTGGAGAACATCTGTAAAAGAAAATATTGGTCTTTATGAAAGTTCATCATGAACTGTGCAATCTAAACAAATAGCCCCTTGATTACTACATTGCTTTTTTGAACAGTGTGTAACAGGGATACAATGCTCAACTGTTTAGCTATGCAGGTTTAAGCATGGTCACTAAACATTTAACACAATCTGAATACTGGCAGGGATGGGGTGACCGAAGAAACTTGGTTTCCATGGAAACTAAAAAGTTAGCACATCTCTACTATTCCTCTGATGCACAAACAGATTAGAGGGTGACTTCAAGAGAGAAATCACAAGAAACTAGGACAGGAGATATTGCAAAGAGATCAGACAAAAATGCTGAGTTTGAAACTGAATTGCCAAAGGACTAGGAGGAGGAAATAAATTGCTTTACTTTGTGGATTTGTTTTAAGTAGAAAAATTCAGACAGATACCTTGATTTTGTTATTATAGCCTATTTATTATATATAGCTAATGATAAAATGTTCTGAAAATTATTGTTTTTTTAGGAATATCTTTATAACTGCTTAACTGCTGACTTTTAAAATGTTTACTAGACATAAATTGTGACTTTTTCATCTTTGTTAACTTTCTAATTGGATTCCCACTGTGTCTAGAATGCTGAGGTGGACAAGGAAGCTTGCAAAAGCCAACAGAATTACAAAGAAGAAAGGAATATTTTAGTGGAGGCCAGCAAGAAAAATTGTATAGACATCATGACAGTTCTGAGGAAGTTACATACATGTTCTCCTATCATTGGATTACCCCTATTATAACTCAGGATAAGAAAATCAAAGAAAGAATAGCAAGAATAGTAGTTGCCTGCAATGCAGTCAGTGATTGACTTTTATTTATTAAATTTTTATGCCGCAAAATGACTCTGGGTGGCTTACAGTTACATAATATAGTAACCGGTAGTAAAACCAGCGGGAGGCTCCATCCACCTGCCATGATGTCATCATGGGTGATCTGCACGTGCACAGAAGAGCGTGCATGCGATCCCATTGCGAACCGGTAGTAAAGGTAAATGGAACCCACCCCTGCCTTCAACCATGCTAAGCCTTATATAAGTCTTTGATTCAGGTTGATGAGTCACATTCAGCAGAGGTAAGATGTGCATCCTTATTAATACCTGGTGATTTGTAAATTGTGGTTAGTGTTTTTCCTACCCTGATTATTCAGTAAACCATGGTTAATTGTGTGAACACAGCCAGTATGAAGTGTAGCCATATTAATAAACAAATATAACCGACGAATCAATATATACAATACATCAAGAATATATTGCATTTCTGCCATCTATGTATGGGGCTTAAGTGTGGGAAACTGATACATACTAAGGCAATAGAGCTTTTTTGAGATGTTCCTTTAAGACAAAGTCTTGGGGATACAAATTTCAGTTACAGTGCTTCAGAGTACATTACAGCAAGTGCTTTAAAGCACTGTGTGAAATATAAAACGGTGCTTTCTTGATTATTCACTCTGCTGCTAAGTAAGCTAATAAAGGACCTGCTGACAGAAAAGTTTCACCAGCTGATAATTTAGCCAGGAGATATCTTAATCCAAAACCAACTTGTTTTAAGCCTAGAATATGTAAAATAGAATTGGTCTGTGTTTTATACTTAGATCCTCCAAAACAAATCACCTATATTGTATATGTTTTCCATGCTGGTCTCTGGTAGGGCATTTACTTGGTGGAATAAATCATAAGAAAATGGTGTTAATTCCAGATCTTGAAAAGATGCTTTTTCCAAGAGACAATGGGACTTTCTTGTTTGTTTTTAAATGTTTAATTTCTCATCCAAGAAACTTCTTTAGTTCTAATTTACTGGAATGGAAGGATTTACATTCTTTGTAGTCATATGGTCATGAACACTCAAGAGTTGTTGAAGCACTTGGGATAGATCTATATCAGAGGTGTGAAACTGGTGGCCCATGGGCCGGATGCGTCACGTGCAGGCCACGCCAACCCCAGCTCTGCGAAGAGAAAAAAAGTTGCAAAACGTCATGTGATGGCAACGTAATGCTATGAGTTTGACACCCGTGATCTATATCCTCAGAGTCACCTGAATCAGAGTGCAGGGTGTGTTGCCTTCTTGGGGCTGCTGAAAGGATTGTGTTGTAAACAGGAGATAGGTGGTATTGTATATCTCCCCCTCAATTGAGGGAGGGCTGTTCAATTATAACATGGATGGCCTCTTTGACTCCTCTTTCAAACTAGTGGTCTTCTCTGTCCAGAATGTGAATTTGGTCTTTTCAAAAGAGTGACCTTTGTCTTTCAGATGCAGCTGGACTGCTGAATCCTCTCCCGATGAGTTTGTTCTCCTATGTTGTGCCATTCATTTGTTGTTATTTTGTTTCTCTGATGTACAAGTCTGCACATGTCTCTCTGCAATGAATATACTACATTGCTCAGTTTGTGCCTGGGTGTTTGGTCTTGGGTTTAAAGTGTGCCCCTATGTTGTATTAGCTGAAAATCCTGCTGAGCTTTTCAGATATTCCTGCAATGTATGGAGTAACAATGTTGTTCTGTTTATTGTTCTCTTCTCTGTCTGTTATGAAGGAGCTCCTGCTGGATCTGTCTGTGGATTTGATGTTAGGTAGTTAGGATAGCTACGTGTTCTGAGGGCTTCCTTGATGTGTTTTAGTTCTCTGATGCTTTGCTGATAGCAAACCTTCAGCCTGGTAGTGTAGTGTTCTGATTATTCCCAGTTTGTGCTCCAGTGGTCAGTGAAAATCAAAATGTAAATACTGATCTATGTGTGTAGGTTTTCTGTATATTTCAGTATTGAGGCTTCTGTCTTCTTTAATGTGCACTGCACAGTTTAGTAAAGCTGGACTATTTCCCTTAACATCTTCCTGGGCGATGTTGCTGTCCATAGAGTTGTGTGTTTGGTGAAGGCTTCTACTTCCTGTGTTTTAATTTTGACCCAAGTACCATCCACATATCTATGCCAATGAGTGGATGGAATACCTATGAAGGAGTTTAAGTATATAATGTGAACTCCATTTTCAAAAGGGGGCTTCTCTTGAAAAATATCCAGAAGTTTCAGCTGGTCCAGAATACAGCAGTGTAGGTAGTTTTTAGGTGTACTCAGTAGGCTTATGGCACATCTCTTCTCTGCAAGCTGCACTGGCTCCCAGTGTGCTTCCAGGCACAATTCAAGGCACTGGTGGTCATCTATAAAGCCCTTCATTGTTATTTGTAGGATTTCCTTTCTCCATGGATTACTTACCAGCCCTATAAGGCCCAACAGAAGGAACATGCTATGGTCCTCTCTATCAAGAAATGCCATCTGGCAGGACCTAGGAAGAGGCCTTTTTTGTGACAGGCCCTCTGGAACATCATGGCCTCCAGGATCCAGTTCCAGTTATTCTGTTGGCTTTCCAGAAAGCGTTAAAGACACAATTGTGTTCTTGAGTATGTGAGCTTGGGACACAGATGTTTTTGTAATGTTGTTGTTGCCCTCAGCTGCCATTCTCTGAATATTTATTATTGTTGTGAGGTTTTTTGTTGTTGTTATGTTGGTGGCTTGCTTTGTAATTGGTTTTTAAGTTTTAAATGTTGTTAGTCATCCAAAGTCACTGAAATGGGCAGCTATATAAATTGAGTAAATAATGGAAAATTTGGAGGAAAGATTAGAACACATAGCTTTCCTAGAAAGCTTACTACTAGTACAAAGAAAAGGAAGCATTTTTTCCACCTTTATATTTAGTTTTTGCAAGTATGGTGAAAGCATAACAGTTATGAAAGCATAAAAATGGGAAATTGGCATCAATACCTTAACTTTAAAAGCATCTTGGCCAGGAACTAGAGCACTATCAGAATATTAACTAAAACTGGATTTTATCTGTTGATCTGCTTTTATTTTTAATCCATCAGAATAGTGTATATACCATTTTCTCTTAAATTGTCAGGGTAAAGATGTAGGAGTGTTACAGTCTGTCCTGCCCCCCACCTATGGGTTTTGCATGACATCTATTTCACCTCACCCACTTTGGGTGTATCTAGTCATAGTTCTTAGTCAGTATTTAATTTAGGAATTAAATATTCATCTTAGAATGAAGAGAAATGACCATCTGAAGTGCTTGTTAAAATCTAGATTCCTCCACCAATCATTTTAAATTCCTTTCACAGAGCTCACTAGTAAAAGCTTTCTTATTCTTGTTTTTAACTTAGCTCTTCTGAGAGAAGCTGGGTTTTCCCAACTGCTCATTATCTGCTGGGTCTGTCATCTATCACCTCTACCTTACTTGCTTCATACAAACTCATTAAACCCTCTTAGTAGGATTTCTTGTGTTCAATTCAGCATCTAAAATGCCGTGGGTACTTAATTATATCTTGAAGAGTAGTTGTAGTGTCATTAATGTCCTTTCTGAGAGTTGCAGTTAGAAGGAAACTCTGGCCTAGGCAGCAAAATGCCAGGTTAATAATACCATTTTATATAGTACCTGTGGAGTGTCCAAAGCATCACCTCAGATTCATTATATTTAATAATACCTTTCAAGAGGAATTGTAAGAAAGGTCAGCTTTATTATCCTTTTCTAACACATATGAGGAGTTGAGTCTAGCTGAGGTTGATCTGATTAAGATTTAATCAGCTATTAAGTGCAAGCTAAAGCAAAATCTGAACCCCAGCTCTTATAGCTTCTTTTTAAAAATTTATTCATATCCCATCTTTAATATTTTTACATATAACTCAAGGCAGTGAACATATCCAACACACCTTCCTCCTCCTATTATCCCTACAACAACAACTCTATGAGATAAAATGGGCTGAGAGAGAGTAACTGGCCCAAAGTCACCCAGCTGGCTTTCATGGTTAAGACAGAGCTTGAACTCAAGGTCTCCTGCTTTCTAGTTTGGTACCTTAGCCACTAGTCCAAACTGGCTCTTATCCAAGTGCTTTGGCTGCAATTGTCAGTATCAACCTGCTAGAAGTGCCCATAATTTAAAACTGATTCATGTTGTCATATTCCAGGTTTTGTCTTAAACTAGATGGTTTCTAATTTTATTTTACTCAAGATATTTGCTAAGGTATGAATCCATCTGATGGCATTTTTATTAACAGTCACCTTCAAGAAAACAAATCTCAAATAGTTATTATTCTATGGATCCTCCTCTAGGATGCACAAGAAATCCTAGAGACAATGCACTATTCTACAACTAAAATGTCCACAGATGTCTGGTGTGCAGGTGATCATACCAGTACTATATAACAATAGCAAATATTAGAATCAATGAGAAAAACAATTCATTGTGATATCAAACAATCTGTACAGGTCCAGAATTCAACTTTGTAGGACCATGGACAGATCACAAGGTCCTAGAAACTTGCTTCAATGGCTTTGAAGATGCCTTCTAACAGCCTTCTGAAGTTTGGTGACCTTCAGATATATTGGGGAATAATTCAAACTATTCATCCCACTGAGACAATGTCAAGCTAGTGCATTAAGTATCCAGGTCCTTGCTACTCTTTCCCAATGTCCAACCTAATGGACGAAGTACTGAAAATCCTTATATGTACAATCTTCAGGCCTGAAACGTAACACCTTTGTATTGTTTTCTTTTTTTTCCTCCAAGCATGCCCTCTAAACCAATGAGCAGACACTGAGAACAAGTCTGGCATGATGGGGCTTTTTCCTCAAATAGGATATGCTCAAGGATCTGATCAGGAATGTTGAAGCCTGGCCTCAAGCTTTGAAAGCAGGAATTGATTCTTTGTCTAATGAATGTGGATGAGAGGATGCAACTAACTCAATTATATCCACACTTTTGCTATAATTCAGGATTTGATTATAAAACAAAATATGTACAAATGATTATTTCCATATGTGTACTAAACATGTAGAGAATGGTGTTAGGATCATTATAGTAGATTACCGGTATATTCAGTATTATACATCCCACTGTGCCTGGCAAATTCCATACAATATCTTAAAAGGAAGTCTATGCATTGTTGTTCTTAGGTTCTTATAGAATTGGGAATTGTACTGAGGTGCTGGGTACATTCAGATTAGAATGTTATTTTAAAAATTGTGAATGAAAATGTCTCTAAAAAGTTATTTAGATTTTTCTGAAAGAACTTCGTTCTACCAATTCAAAAATTAACATATTTTCTTAAATCTATAATATTGAATCAAGTTTGCTGAAAGAAGAGTCACACTTACTGAAAGAGTAAAATCTCATATCTTTTTTTCCAGAAAATTGTCCACAATAGTCCCTGAACTCTTGAGACACCTGCTTATAGTATCCATTTTCAAAAACAATTTGTATAGATGAAATTTTAGATTGTGATAAGAATATTTGAATTAGGCTAAAGTGGTGGCAAGAGACAGTTAAAGAAATATTTGAACCTCTCTTGCAATTGCTGTTAGTTCTAGAAAAAATGTAAGTACCCTTTTTCCATATTACAGCCCTAGGATTTAGGTTGGGGTTTGGAGCAGTACACTGGCACTTTGGGAATCCACCAGTTCTTTACATGCTATTCTGCAACTTAAAACCACCACCGATAATTTATTGTCTGTTTTTTGTGGCAAGGCGTTTTCCAATTTGTATTGTATGTATTGCTGCATAACAGAATTATTCATCCTCCTCTGCCTTTAGAAGCTTTATCCAGGTAGGCAATAAAAACATCTTTACTCTAGTGCATAATGCAAAAAATGCAAAGTTATAATCACAGAGAGCATAATTCCTTTGACTCAAAGATCCAGTTGCTGAAGAATAATGGTAGGAGGGCAGTTATTAGAAATAAGAGTTCATAACTGAGTAGGACAAAGATCATTAGTTTTTAATGTAGTTCTGCTAATGCTGCCTTCTAATTCAATCTTGCAGCTCATCATAATAATGACTAGCCATCTAAAATTAATTTGTCTCTTACAGAATAGTGGTTTATTCTGGTCTCCTAAATATCAGAGAGAGAGAAGGTAATTGAATGGAGAAGAGGACAGATTCACTAAGAGCTTTTAAACAATTTTTGTTTAAGTTGAAAAAACAGTAAATGTTCTCAGTCCATGCAGCATTTATGTCCGATTACTGTCATGTGTTAATCACTACAAATCAAAAAGCCAGACTAATGCACATTTGAAATGCTTTATTGGCATGTCTTAATAGTCAAGAATCGGGTGAATAATTAGAGAAGCACTTAAGACACAGAAGGTTCAAAAGTATTAGAAAGATTGAGTCATAATCTGCTAGCAAGCAAAAAGGACAGACAGAAAAGTTGTGTATAACTGTGTAGAGCAGGGCTGTCAAACTCTTGGCCTGCAGGCCAGGTGTGTCATGCACTGCCCACGCCCAGTTTAGCAAAGGGGGGGAAAGTCCTGATATATCATGTGACACCTTCATGATGACACAGGTTTGTTTGACACCCCTGGTGTAGAGTTTGAAGACCAGAAATTCTAGAAGCCAGTCTGAATATCAAACCTAGGTTGTGAATGGAAAACAAGGAGTCTGCAGTTGGAGACCAAGAGCCTGGAGGCTGCTTTTATATAGACCCAGCTGCTATTGTGGTTTGATTAAGGATTTTGCAGCCCTCTCCTGCCTAGGGAATATGCTAATTGGCTCTACTCACCCCTTTGTAGTTTCTAGTGAGTTCCGATTTAGGTGCCCTGCCAGCATGGTGCCTCATTATCTGAACTGGGTTTCACCTGCTCAGGTTTATTGTCTTTTGGAGCTTCCTGATTGCCTGCTAGCTCTGATAGTCTGGTTTGCTGTTTAACTTCATGTTCTGCAGATGAGACACAACCCCTTACAATTCAAATTAATGGAGATTCCTTCTCTGCATGAAGCTTCTTTTACCTTGCTTGGATCTATGCAAATTGCTTTTTCATAAAAATGAGTTTACCTGACATTAAATGGAGGGATACTCACACATGCCTTCAACTCCATAGTTTATTTTGTAATAATGTATTGCATTTGTCGACTAGAGAGTGGATTGGATCAGTTGAAATGACTTTAATTTCAAAATTGTCAGAAGGCCCAAAGACCCTACATCACCCCAAGGGTTTTATATGAATGACTTCCTCCTCTATACTTCCAAATAGAATTTAATGACTTTGCTGATACTATCTTAGATCAAGAGAATCTAAATGTTGTGTGTGCATGATCCACTCAATTAAATGTAATTTCCAACCTAAATTGTTTGCTGGGAAAAGGTTTAACTATTTCTTCTTGACTCTAAAATGAAGCAAAAGTAACAGGAGAACTTCTATGAACATCATCTCTGTGTGTCCTCTTTAATTTTTGCTTTCCTGTATAGGTACCCAGGGTGTAAAGGGGCTGGCATTAGGTAGGGTCCCACCCAATCCTGTGCATAGTGGTATTGTTGTCAACATCATTATGATGGATTTTTAGTTCTTTACTCAGGTGAAAATGAAATGTAGATGAATAGCTAAAGGAAGTGGCAGTCTCACAACCTTTTTTGCAGCAGCTCAAGGGACATTAAAAATTTCTGCTTCTTGGTTGACTGGGTCATTGGAGATTGCTGCTGACTGAGGATGTGATTTAATTACCTGCAGGAACAGCTGTCTCAGCTGTCTCTATGAGTCAAATGGTGAGCATTAGCATTATTAAATACAAAGCAGGCAGGGAGAAGGTAATTCTGTTTGCTGTAATTGTCCACTTTAGCTAGAGTAGTCCAAGAACAAAAAACAAATAAAAACAAAACACACCACTAAACCATCTCACATAGAGTTCACATTATCCTCTTTCAATTTACTGCACTATCTATATTTAAGAAGTTCTCAAACATCTTCTGAGTAACTTTTTTCTCTGGAGAAATCATGCCCTTGCCTCCAAATATCACACTAGCCATGTTTTTATATTGATTGACCTGCTCATGCAACAGGCATAACTGAGTCAAGCTATATTCAGCTATATTTGGCAAAGGCAGAGTGTTTAATTAATAATATGCCTTTACTTTTACTGTTTAGAGGGAGGGAGAAAGAATAGACTTTTCTCAGTTCAGTATCCTCCAGAGATTGGATTATAATTCCCATAATTCAAGTAAGTAGAGCCATGGTCAGTCTTCTGGGACACTATGAAACTCATTTAATAGTATATCTGGACAGTTTCAATTTGGAGAAGTCCATATAAATGAGTAATAATTTTCTGTATTTAATAAAAAATAAAGCAACTGTTCCTTGTTGCTCAGGAGTAGTTTTGCTGTGGGAGTAATTTGCTCCAGTTCTGGACAGAAGTAATATTCGGTTTCTAAACAGGAGGAAAGAAAAAATGCTGGAAAATTATTTTTGGAATAACAAAATTGTGGTTTTCCCCCTTTTTCTATGTATAATTTCCAACATCCCTAAAGTGAGCATTGGAGGATGTAGATATGGGAGACATCATGTAAAGAAAATTAGCAATAGCTGTGCTTAGTCATAACAAACATTCATTTGGAAATACTACTGTATCTATATACTACAATCAAATTTTCTCTGATTCTCTGATTTACTGAAGTTATGTAAAAATTAGACTGAGACAGAAAATTCTAGGAAGGTACAGAAAGGTTTAAGTCAAGAGAGAATTGTGGTTTAAATATTTAACAACATATTCATGTACATAGCAGTCATTTCTGCAAGGTGCTACATGACTTGTAAAACATAATGCCAAATAGTATTCCTCAGATTAATGAACATTCATGTTTTGCAGAAATGGGATGCCTCCCTGTACAGAACTGTGTTTATTTCAGAATTGTAAATGCATTCTGTAAACTGTAATCTCCATTTTTGATTCAGTGCCTGCATTGAAGTCCTTGAATAGTTCAACTGAGTTCATGGTTCAAACAGTCTCTCCCATTTCTTTAAGATACTTTTATATCATCCACAATATCTAATCTGACTGAACTTTTTTATTTATCATAGAACTGTCCCATCTTTTTGTTATGGTGCTTAGGGTTGCCTATCTATTTTTTCCAGTCTTCTCATCTTTTTCTTCACAAACTAGGAGGTAAGATATGATAACCACCTAAAGGCAGACCAGAGGACATCATCAATAAGCAAGAATTTGTACCTGATCCTCTGGTTCTAGCCATGTGTCATGTTGGAATTAGCCTATTTCATTGTAGATGCTTTTACATTTGTAAAATGTCTAATTAAAATATTGAGTATGTTCTATCTTCAATTTCTTGCATCTTGAAAAAGTGCATATAATTGTATAACTCACTTTCCTTTTAATTCTAGGTTTGGATACACTGGAATTTTTCATGAAGTACTTTTCTGATGGCAGTCCTAAGTAAAGTAGCTGTAAAGGAACTGGGCATATGAGTATTCCTGATGAATGTGATTTGAGTTCTGTAATAGACATCTATTCTTAACAATAATAGTACAGAAAGTGTAACCACCTGCAGAACTAAACTGGAGCGATGACCCAGAAGAATTCCTAGATGTAGATGTGCATCTTTTCCATGGACTTTGATTAGAGGTGACACAGCCTCCTCACAACTCAACGTAAAAGATGAGTGATGGGGTGTGGATCATGCTTAGTCCAGCAGAGTTTGCTCAGTTGCAGCAATATTCTGAATGTAAGTACTTACCTCAGCCAAATGCCTATCATTCTCCTGATGATTATTTATGTTAGCAATAACATTTCAACTGATTGACCTCCATCACATAATAGATGAGGTACAATCTCATTCAGTTTTGCTTTTACAAGGTGCTACAGTTCATACCATGGCAATTGAGAACTCTTAACACTGTATCCATGGAACAGACAGTACATCTAAGCAGCACATACAATTTTTTTTAGGGAGTTTAACAAGAGGAAAAGACAAGAGAGGAAAGTAAATAGAAAAGCTGTGTTTTCTGTGAGGACAAGTTCTGAATAAGCCATTACGTGCAAGAGAGTGTCCTTCAAGCAGAAGAATGGTCATTAGTCTACTGTATTGTTGGCAGGATATAAAACAGCCAAATACCAGGAAGTAAACTGTTTGGGGTGGGGTGGTAGCAAGAGAGTTTCCTGGGAAATTCCTAACAAATTTCTCCCTCCAAGCCTGAACCAAGTTGTTCAGATAAAGACTTGTGCATTATAGAAGGGACAGGTACTATAACACGACTTGTTAACTATTGGGGGGGTGGGATCAGACCATTGGCTTATAAAGTTATTGGCCTTCATTGTCTACAAATTAATCCTCAGACTGGGAAATAAACAAAGTGAGCTTCAACTCTTAGTATTCTCACGCAGGAGATTTGGATGGTCCCAACCCTGTTGGCTTTTTATGAGGTTCTAAAGACCTAGTTCTGTGCTTAGGCTTGGGTCCCAAATAATGTGAAGGCACTCGTCTCCTGGCTATGTTTGTGCTGTTGACTATGCTGGTTTTCTTGTCTGCAATGGGTTTTAATTTTTTGATTTAATTTTTGTATCCATTAATTGCTTTTATTCTGTTGGTTTACTACCAAGAGTCACTTGCTGAGATGGGTGGCTTTACAAATTGGTTATTATTCTTTTATTATTATTATTTATTAAATTTCTATACCTCCCTTCTCCTTTCAGACTCAGGGCGGTGAACGGCCAATTAAAAACATAGTATACAAAAGTTAAAAATAATTAAAATGATTTAAATAACTATATCAAAATAAACCAGAAATTGATTCATAGGAATAACAGACACATAGTAGGATGGTTCTCATGACTGGGATATAATAATCTAAGCATATGATTTGTTCAAAACAGGCAGAAGCAAAAAAAAGGGAGGAGGGGGTTTCCTATTCAGAAATCCAAGGGAATGAATTTGATTGAAGAAACCATATGTGAAGGAATGAATAAAAATAATACTGTGTTTGATGTCTACTAAAGTTCACATAGACACAGGGAAGGTGTGGGTGGTTTTCCAAAACATAATTGCAGAATTTTCAAAAGAATATGAAACAGTAGTGATGGAAACTTTAACTCAGTATCCTTTGGGAGATGAATTCTGCCAAGCACCATCCTACCAGGGAATTTCTGATTTGCCTTGCTGAAGTCAGAAGAAAGGCACAAGAGAAGCAGTTGCTCTTGTTTAATTGTAATAAAGAAGATGCCAGGGGTAAAAGAACATCTTAGTAACAAAGACCAAGGCATCATTTCATACTGCACAAAAGACAATGGTAAATCTCTCCAAAGAAAACCACATAGATAAAAAATATCAAATGGTTGACAATGTGGTGCTGGGTGATCTGATTAAATAGTATTCAACAAGCTACTGAGATGTAACTGAATATGTTTTGAAGGACTAATGTAGCTTATGATATGGCTAGGCTAATACCTTCAAGGCTTTAAGTTGCTAATGTTGTCATGCAGAAAAAGAAAAAACAGTTTTGAAATTTAGAAAAATGCAAAATGCAAAGCTTCAAAGACATTGTTACATGGAATGTATGAAGCATGAAAATAGAAAAAAACAACACAAGGAAAAATGAAATGAATTGATGACACATTGACATCTCAGGCAACAGCAAATTGAGATACACTGGAATTGGACAGGCAGAAGATCATACGGTTTACTACTTGGAACATGAAAAACAAAGAACAAATGGTATTGCTTTCATAATTAGGAAGGGCATAGTAAAACAGTATTTGGCTACAATGCAACTCTTGACTGAATAATATGAATTAGTCTTGTAGGATATGTATATCAGTTGCTCAGTGATGATGGCAAAATGCTAGCAGGTGAGGCAAAACTACTCAGATCCTGCTAGTTTTGTCTCCTCTAATAACAAAGTATGTATTTCATCAAGGAATTGTGAAAAACAGGGTGAAGAAACAGGATTGAATCTTGAGTTTGTTGGGAACAATCTCCATTCTAAATGAGTCTAATTTTGAGGTCCAGATTGCATACCAGAATATGAAGGAGCTTACTGATGGTCTGGCCAGTTCTTTAAGTGTTATTTTTGAGAAATCCCAGACTGTAAACACGACTTTTTTATTAATGACTTGGATCAGGAGATGGAGGGCATGGTTATAGATTTGCAGATGAAGCAAAACTGATGATATAGCTAATCTCATAGAAGAGATGAAATAAAATTAAACATAATATTGATAGAAATTCAGAAAAATGTCCTGAAAATAAAAGAACAAAATTTAACAGTGAGAATGCAAAGCTATTTACTTAGGAAACCAAACTCAGGTTCACAAACATAAATAGGGGATACTTTGCTTGACAGAAGTATTTTAAAAAGTGTCATGGAATAACAGTTGATCACAAATTGAGTAAGCAAAGTAATCTGGCTGTTAAAAAGGAAATGCAATTTGTAAAATTTAGGTATGGGAGAATATAGCATCTAGGGAATTACAGGAAGTAATTGTTCCATTTTGTTCTGCTTAGGTCAAATCTTATTTTGAGGATGTATTCATTTCTGCGCATCATGCTAAGAAGAGAAATTCTAGGGAAATCTACAGGAATTAAAAATGATCCAGAGAAGGGCAACAAGGGTGAACAGGAAACTTAGAAACCAAATCTTCTACAGTGACAGACTGAAGGAACAGAGAAACTTTAGCCTGGAGAAGAAAAGATTGAGAGGAAGCAGTCTTTATATACCTGAAAGGCTGTCAACAGAACAACATAGAGACCTAGCCTATCATCATCTCAGAATGCAGGACTCAGAATAATTAAATTATTGTTTCAAAAATCTGAACAATAAAAGCAAGTTTTCAATTTGTCAGCAGAACTCATTATTCAGAAAAGTGACATAAACCAAGGTACAAAACCACCCATTATAATACTATGATGGGCTCATCTTCACAGGATGAATCTAAGCCAACTATCATGATGGCTTTAATGTGGGTTCCTGCACTGAGCAAGTGGTTGAAATCAGTGGTTTAGATGCCCCTGCAAAACTACATATAACTTTACTACTATACATATAACTACATATAACTTTACTACTATATAACTCTACTACTATATAACTCTAAACAAGTCTATAAATGTGGGGATGTAAGCTTCAGCTCTCACTGCATGGGACAAGAGTCTCTAGGAAGTAGCCATATCTTCTCTAGTAGGGCAGGGACTTCACAAAGAAGGAGAGGAGAGGAAAGGGGAGAGGGGGAGGCAGGAGAGAGGAGAAAGAGGAGAGAGGAAGGGAGACCTTGATTACCTAGGCTTATTCAGAATCAAGGCAGACTGGAGAAGCTGATGTAACTTATCACTCACTACTTCCTTATTCAATTATGGATGGTGATGTCACTAGCTGTGGAAGAAAGTCTCATTAAATTCTGGATCTTTCCTTAGTAAAAGCATGAATTTGGGCTGCTGTTGTTGATCTAAGGCAGAGATGTCAAACTCGAATCATCACAGCAGTATCAAGTGACGTATAGGGAGTTTTTTTTTTCCTTTGCTAAACTGGGCATAGGCGTGGCCATGAGTTTGACAGCCCCGATCTAAGGGAAGAAAAGCACTTGGCTGGTGTCAAAGTGTCAGCAATGTAAGTGGAAGAAGAAATATCATTCAGAGAACACATTAAGAAAAGATTATCATAAAAATTGGCAGTGGTGAAGAAGAGAAGAAGAGTTGTTAAAAATATTTATATGTCTAAGGTTTATGGAACTCACTCAACTCTTCTGTATATCCATACAAGTAGCAGCATTATACACACACACACACACACACACACACACACACACACACACATTCAAAGACATATTTTACATGGAACTACATAAGATAACCTTCCCCAACTCTGCTCTACAGATTCATTGGACTTCAACTACATGACCTCCAGCCAGTATAGCTAAAACTGAATCCTACATTCCCATTTGGGAAGATCAGTGTGAAGTTTAAGTGCTGAGAATGTACAGAAAAGAATGTTCCCACTGACTTATCACCATGAATTTAATCTTTCAGAGACTCTAGCCTAAACATCACAAAATTCATTACCCCTGAAGAGATGGGATCTTGAGCAATCCCTATAGTTTATATATAGAAGCCTCTGTAGACATCTCAAAGCAGTCTCTTTCTTTTAATCATTTCCCTGTGGTTTTTCAGTCTATTTTATCCTTTGGGACCAATTTCTTAATCCAGAGCAGTTGAACTGTGAGACTGCTGGGACATTTCAATTCCTGGAGTTTTGAAAGCTCACTAAGGAGGATTAAGAAGCAGAGAACAATGGCTTCCATTCAGACATTTTATGGAAGAATTCTTCTTAAATATTGCTGATGGTAGAGTTAAAAAGAGATACTATTATACCGTGCTATATTAATTCTGTGGCATAAACCAAGGTACAAACGCACACATTATAATACTATGAGTAAACCATTCCACTTTTAAGACTCTGTTTGTACAACTTAAGGTGGCATGGTTTACTCATAATGTTATAATGGGTTGGTTCATATATCATGCTAAGCCTAAAGTAAACAAACCTTGTCCTTGTGAATTAGTCCATGTAAGAAGTCTAATTTACTGTCACACTACAGAAACAGGCTATAATCCTTGCAGATAGAAAGTTGGCATGACATTAAGTATTAAAAAATTGAAAGGAGTAGAATATAACCATTAATATCTTAGCCCAACCACATGGAAGAGATGTGATACTTAAACACTTTGTCTTTTTTGCCACCAAAAAACAAAGTTGCCTCCATTCTGCCTCTTTTACATCTGCTCTGAGATTTATTTTTCAATAGCAATAGCAGTAAGGTAAGGAAATAGATTTGAGAATAACATGCTGTGCACTTTTTCTATAGCTGTGCCATTTTCAAATCATATTTTTAATTTTTTATTGTTTTATTTACTATAAGTAAAAAGCAAATTAAATGGGAAAAGATACGTTGATATATATCAGAGAAAAAAAGAAAAATATCCTCTTCCTTTTTCTCTTTTTTATGAAGCACTATAAAGCCACTGATTAAATGTTGATAAGACAGAAATATATTAGTCCTTTCATTGACTCAGTGAAGAGCCAGGTCAAGGTTTTCCCCAGAAGTATATTTGCAACACCTAAAGTGAAAAGTCTAATATATCCAAGATTGTTCATAAATGTTCAAAAAGATGAATAGCAATAGCACTTAGACATATACTGCTTCACAGTGCTGTGCAGCCCTCTCTAAGCAGTTTGCAGAGTCAGCATATTTTCCCTAACAATTTGGGTCCTCATTTTATCCACCTCGGAAGGATGGAAGGCTGAGTCAACCTTGAGCCTGGTGAGATTCAATCTGCCAAAGTGCTGGCAGCCAGTGATAATCCTGCAGTACTGCACTGTAAACACTGCGCCACCATGGCTCTTAATGAATTTTAAAATAGACCAATCCAGTCATTTAGAGAAGGCCATTGAAAGTCTTCCCTCCATTGCAGAGTACATATGGCATGGCTAAGACAACTGCTTTTCTCTGTGGTTGCCCCCACATTCTGGAATATTCTTTGCAGTTAGGTATATATGGCTCCTATTTTGCCTATATTCCAAAAATTAATTAAACTTGTCTTATTTCAGCAAGTCTTTGACTCCAACTGATTGATTGATTGAGGACATGTATCTTGGCTTCTGCTAGGAATTATATGCCTATCTTGCTTGTTTTTCTTTTTACTGCATATTACCCAGAGTCCTTCAAAATTGGTTATAATTTCTGAAATACATATAAATAGCTATTCTAGGTCTTTTGATCATTTTCTCCTTAAATATTAAATTAAATGACCTAAGATTCCATTAATGCTAGCTCCAAGGCATTGTTGGCTTCAGGGTATCATCAGCAAAGGGAGCTGAATCATGAGGTAAAATAGGTTCTCAGGAACAAACTTGTGAAAGGGCAACAAACTAAGGTTCTTGTTGTTTGTTTATTTAAAACAGGTGCCTAGCCACCATCATAAAGTCAAACTCTGGGCAGCTTATAAACCAATTTTTCCACCTCATATACTGACTTGGCTAGTTTAAATAGCACACTCTTGCAGCAAGATAGGTGGCAAAAAAATTTAATAAATTAATAAAATAAATGTCTGGGATTGATGAAAAGCCCCATTTGCAGTTTTGCCTCAATCTGCATAATATCTTGGATTTAGGCCAGAATCTTCTTCCTGTATCTTCTCCTGTAGATATGAAAAACATGATCTGACATAGTGCATCCTGAGGATCACTCACTCAGCAGAGGTGCTGTCTTCCCATGTTATGTATTTATTACTACATAGTCCCCTCTGCTTTTCTGCCTTTATGATACTTTCAATCTGAATGCCCCATGTAGAGATGGAGCTTCTTAACAGCATTTTATGTCAGACAGAGGAAGGAAAAATAGTGCTTTCAATCACTATTCTATCTTCACAGCAGTTCTATCAGGAGGCTGAAATATATTAGTCTGAGATCATCCAGTCAAAATTCAATGGCTAGAACTTGTCTTTCTTTACTTTTATTCTAATGCTTTATCAAGCTGATAATACTGATGGGAATCATTATGTGGCTTGTATGAAGATTTCCTTCCCCTGCAAAAATTGGAAACGCTTTCTGCAAAAAAAAAAAATTATAATGGTTCTAACTACTAGATTTTAGTGGCTGTAAGACTGGCATACAAATTGCATAAAGAAAGCAAGTTTTTTATCCTGCACACAATAACATGGTCCAACATTTGTATTTGCAATGTGATGTATGTATTACTTACAAGATGGCTCTGAGATTAGGAAAGTAGCTCTCACATTTATTAATGCAATTTAAGCCATTTAAAAGAAAGCAGAATATTTTACCATTCAAGGCGTTGCTATTATTCTGTACAATCATTCCTTACCTGGTTATGAAGAACTTGTTTGGAAGTAGGTTGCTCTTAATCTTACCAGCTGTCTTTCATTTTCTAGATTCTACCAAGAAATTGAGAGATGTTTTGGAAGAGTTTCATGGGGATGGTATTTTGTCAAAATATAATCCAGAACAAGTAAGGAAACTTGTATTAACTGTATTCATAAATGCCTATTGACAAAATAAACTAGCTGTGTAGATTTCTGTGTACAAAATTCCCAAACGAAATTCTTAATAACATTTTTAGGATAAAATGGTTATTGAATCTTATGTAAGCTTTTTAAATTATTCAGACCCTAAACCAACCAAACAATGTTTCCCTAAATATGCCTTTTAATCTGTCACATCAGTTTTTAAAAGAGGTGTGAGTAGATAAAGTGATTTTTATTAGCACCATAATACAAAAGAAGGAAAGTTTTTCTTGTGAGATTAATAGTAACTTCTGGGAAGTGATATTTTTTTAAATTGCTGAATGGGAAATGGAAAGATAAAACCTCCTCCCTACACAGGGAGCCAGATTGCAAACATCCACCACTGCTTAGCTTAAGTTCTTTTTAATTACAAGATTTTTGCTAAGGAAAGATACATTTGGCATCATGCCTAGGGTAGTGAGAAAGGTTTGAAAGGTAATTCATTTTTGTATGAAAATTCTCTCAAAATATTAATGAAAATCAAAAGCCAAGATCAGACTGGCATCTACCCTGTTGATTTTCCAGAAAACTATAAAACTATTCTAGAGAACATTCAAGAAATATTTGTAATAAGTTGCAAGATCCTCCTTTTCTGGTTACTATATTGGTGCAGTTCATCTGCTTGTAAGGCTGTTCTAATCATAGTATAATATTGGATATAATATTGATTTGTTTTAATCTTCTTATGTGGAGGAGGAATGTAAGCTGCTCACAGGCCATGAGAGTAGAGCAGCATAAAAATCCTAGTAATAAATAAATAAGGATTTCTGAAGATCTGCAGTCCATCTCTGCTTATAAATTGGCTCTACTGGATTTAGTGAAAAACAAATCCTAACATTCTGCTACTGGATGATGCAACAGAGTTTAAACTGTTCTACTTGGAAATTGGAAATCAAGTAGCTGCCTTCTAGTAAGGTGATTTTTAAAGTCACATTTATTTTTTTTTAAATCATTACTGACTCTTAAATGTTCAGGGTGGAGAAGCCTAGGCATTATAGGAATATTTCAAAAAATCATCTAGTCAAAGTGCATGTCATTTACAACATCTTAAAAGTTATTCTCACTGTTTTCTAAAGATATATAGAAGGGAACTACAACTTAATGAATAAGTATTAAATTTGAGTATTGTATCATTAGTTTATGCCCTAGTTTTAGTCTCCCCTCCCCCTTATATTTAATATATTGAAGTATTACTGCTTACTTTTTCAAAATGGCACTTAGAACTTAACTTGGGAGTAAAAGTTGAGAAGTTGAGAAGAACATAAGGATGATTCTGTCATGTTGCTGTTTTTACTAAGAGGAAAAAAGGGGGGTTACTAATCATGACAAAATGAACTATATCTTCATTGCTGTAGGAAAAGGAAATTAGCAAAAACAACAATAAATTGTTCCCAGGTAAGAAAAGGAAGAAAGCTGCAGAGCTATTAATGAAGACAAATTAGTCCAGAACTTAATATTATTAAATTAAATGGGAAATGAGGACAAATTATCTGTGAGAAAATTTTTGACACCTAGAGTAATTAGAAAGACAAGTCCGCAAAAAAACCAGCACGAATTGCAACTACATTCCTATTTAGAAAAGTAGTTGTTAGGCTCTTGGAAGCGAGTACGATAATCTTTGTGGGTGGCTAGAAGTTGGGTGTTCTGCTTTCTGCCGAGAGTACATGCTGTGGTTTCTCTTCTGCACTAAGCAGTTGAGGTAAATATACTTCATTACTATCCACTTGGGAATACGGTTGCATTTGCCATGGGTATAACAACTAATTGCCTTTAAAATCCTTTGAACCTGGATTTGCTTTTCTGGAAAGGATGTGGAGGAAGTGGACCAAAAAGGAATATATAAAGAGAGAGGAGATATTTTTATGGAGGTCCTTTGTTACATATTTTTTTTATTTGTTTAATCGTCCTCCCCTCACTATCCCTTAGTAATAACATTACAGTGGGAGGGAGGAATAATCCACAGCCCAGAATTATACTGATTTAGCCCGGTTTCCTTTTTCATTTAAGGAAAGCCAAAACAAGATAGTTTTTTGAAGGAATAGCCATCATTGTTGACAGGCAAATTAAAACATTGTTTCAGATAGCAGATTACCTGTCACAATAATCACATTGTGGCTGCCTCTGAAGTAGAAATGATTGTAAACTTTTGAGTGCAAAATGAGTCAGTATGGATATACCAATAGTATCTTTTTCCTCATACAGACCTGGACCAAATAGCAAAATCTTTTTAACTTTTTTGGGGCAGTTATCTCTTCCAGCTTTAGATGCAATCTATTATTTTATTTTCAACTGCCTTTTATTTTTAACTGCACAAGGCCAGTGTTACTTTTTTGTTCAATTGTATTATTTTTAGGCGTTTCCACATATACCAAATATATTAATACATATTTGTACTTTCAGTGATCTTTCTTGTTGAATTTTCAAACGCTTACCTAACTCAATACAAATCTGGCACTTTTGATTTTGAGCCCGTTTGAGGAAAGCAACTTGCAGAACAAAGTGATTTATTGATTTATTTTTTTAATCCCATCTTTATTATTTTTATAAACAACCCAAGGCAACAAATATACATAAATGCTCCTTCCTTCTCCTATTTTCCCTCACAACAATAACAAAAATAAAAAAAAGGTGAGTTGGGTTGAGAGAGAATGACTTGCCCAAAGTCACCCAGCCAGATTTCATGCCTAAGGTAGGAGTAGAACTCAACAGTCTCCCAGCTTCTAGCCCTATTGTGTAAAGAAAGCTTATATAAATTCACAATACCAGCAGCCCAAATAAATTTATCTCTACTTTCTATGAAGCCAATTGTACTGTCTTTTCTAAACTATATAATGAAGATGTTAAAAAACAACTTTTAGAGTCCATTTAAATGCTTGAAGCCAACACAGTTAAAAGGGCAATTAATATCTAAAATATTCATCTGATACCAAGCAACACAACAATAAAGATTGGAGAGTCAAATCAATAAATAACAACAAAAATCATATGCAAGTCCCAGGCAAACTAAAAGTATTCTTAGCTACTTGTTCCATTCATTCCAACCTGCTTTTACCATAGATCATGACAGGAAATACAAGTCCCAAAAAAGTTTAAATGAAAATCATGTGAACTACAACTGTTTAGTAAGTTTGAACTGTTAACTGTTTTAGATTAAACTGAACTCAGGGAAGTGAAGGGGAAGGAACAGTTATCATCCTCATTTTTCTATCATTTTTTCTATTGGAGGCTTTAATCAATTATGCAGATCCAAAAATAAATATCTTAAAAGTCTTATCAGTAAAATCACACATCAAATATCTTATCTAAATTTCTCAACTCAAAAATATTAAGACAGTTTTGTAATTTGTGTTCAGTAATTTCTCTATGAACAATAAGGTTCCTTCTCCCCATCATTGGGTAGATTTATTAATTTAATTGATTTATTTTAAGAACATTGTGTGGTAATAGAAACTAATAGTAAACTATTTATATTTGCATCAGTTGATACTGTCTGTTCTAAAGAAATCATTAGGTCCAAGAATAAGTTGCTGTAGGTAGTATATCTGATAAATTGCTTCATTTTGATAAAAAAATAGTTTTCAATGTAATTTAGTGAAATATTGTTTAGAGTATTCCTTGTTGCACTTAATTATTTAAAGCAAAGGTGTTCTGCCACATGTTGAACCAGGAGATAGTTCTACCAGTTACACAACTCCTAATATATGCTTAACAATATGTTAGTGTTATATGCTGAACAATGTAGGAGTTAGAGCAATATTGTAAGCATTGTAAAAATATTGTAAACTATTCTATATTGTAAAAATCTAATAGTCATTTATATTGCAATCCTGGGAATAAGCCCTACTGGACTTCCCATCCTGAATAACCTCATGAAATATTTCACTGTTTGCTGCAGATCCAGTTTTATAGGCAGAGTAAGAAAGATGCCTTTGATGGCAAATAATGAGGAGCAGGGAACAATGGCAAGGTCCATGAGGAGCATACAACCTGCCTTCCACCATATAATTTAACCTGTTTCCCTCAGTTCCAATTAAGATTCTTTCCTCTCATCTCACATCAGATCCAGGTGTTAGTCTGGAATAAAGTACTCAACACAGTACTCTGTGTTGTTCTTTGCCTCATCAGAAAATCAGCCTTAGACAGCACACTCTCTTACCAACCCTAATTAAACTCAGATAGTTGTTAATGAGAATAAACATAGATAATCTATATTCTGTACAAAGCTCTTTGGTAGAAGTCCTAGATACAAATAAGACAGACAGATGACAGACAGACAGACAGAGATACACACACTTCATTAAATCCTTTGAACAGAAAGCTCTTCCTTTCAGAACTTTTTTGCTACCTATCAACTATTTGCAAATTTCCCAAGCCAAAGATCTCATCCAAAATCTTCCGAGTAGAACGTGTCTTTTCATCTGATGGTGAAGTTTGAAATAGGGATACTTCAGAACAATGTATGCTTCCATACATTCTATGTGCCTTCTGTGGTGGAGCACTTGAGGAAGAACTGCAGTCTAATCCTTCCTGGATGCTTGAATTGTCCTTGTCCAATGGAGTAGCTACTTTTCAATGCTTCTTCACTCAACTTTGCTTTGTCTTTCTCTGCTCTTTATTCCCTCAGAAGCAAGACACTTTGAACCAAGTAAGGCTTCTTTTCCAACTCAGGCTCTCATGTGTTGTGCTATTTGTTGCTTTGTATGGTTGCTTTGGCATAAACTAAGATTTCCCTCAATTATGTAAGTTTATATTTATGATAAGATAATTAAATCTGCACATTATCAAACAGAAAAAACTAAACAAAATTGCTTATCCTGGAGAGCGATAAATCTTTAGGGAGAAAAAAAATCCTTAAAATTTGAAACAGCCCAATTAAAATGAACCTATTGTAGCCATAAAATACTGCAGAAAGAAATAGCAGAAAAATGTCTATTTGAAAGAGAATGGAATATATTGTCATGGGAAAAGTCAAGGCTGGTAAAGATGCTCCAAGCTGTATTCCATATATCATAGCATTGGGTCTGACTTGTTCCCCATTCACCTAAGCCACAAATAATGAAAAAGAATTTTATGTTGTTTTATCTGAAAACGTTTTGGGAACAAGTTAATTGACAAGAAAAATAAAGAGTCAGTGGATTTATTTTTTTTTTTTTTGCAGTATTATAGGATATCATAGCATATAGCAGTGATGGCGAAACTTTTAGGGACCGAGTGCCCAAACTGCAACCCAAAATCCACTTATTTATCACAAAGTACCAACATGGCAATTTAACCTGAATAATGAGGTTTTTTGAGGAATTTCAATCATTCTTTCACAACTTGACTTCTCCCTGGTGGCACTGGATTTCTTTAACAGCACAACTCAGGAATGATGGGAGTGTAGTGCAGTAGCCTCTGGAGGGCCATCACATCCTTATTCCTTCCTTCCTTCTTTTTCCTTCCTACTTTTTCCTTCCTTCCTTCCTTCCTTCCTTCCTTCCTTCCTCCCCCCTCCTCTGATTTCACCTTCCTTCCTTTAATCTTGTATATTATGGTTTGTTATTGTTAGTATTTATTAAAGAATGCTATGTAGTTTAGAAGCTCTCAGCAAAAATAACAGCAGCTGTTGTTTGTGGCTGAAGCAGGGGTGAAATGCTCCCAGTTCAGACCGGATCACCCAATCCGGTAGTGATGGCGGCAGGTGATTCGAAGAACCGGTAGCAAAAATCCCTGCACCCCCCACCCCCCCACCATGCCCAGCTGAGCCACACGATCATCAGAGGCTTTTTTTTTACTTTTAAAAGCATTTTTTCTACAACTTCTTCCACTGAAAAAATGCTTTTAAAAGTAAAAAAAAAGCCTCTGATGATCAGTGGCTCAGCTGGGATCTCAAAGGCTATTCAAAGCATATTTTTCTGCAACCTCTTCCGGGGAAGAGGTAGTTTCAAAGCATTTTTTTAACTACCTCTTCCGCTGAAGAGGTTGCGGGAAAAAATGCTTTAAAAGTCTCTCCGATGATCCCAGCTGAGTTGCCTGATCATCAGAGAGACTTTTCAAAGCATTTTTTAAAACGATCAGGCAACTCAGCTGGGATCATCAGAGAATCTTTTAAAGCATTTTTTTCTGCAACCTCTTCAGCAGAAGAGGTGATTTAATAAATGCTTTGAAAAGGCTCTGACGATCCCAGCTGTGTTCCTGATCGGCAGAGGTTTTCAAAGCATTTTTTTTGCATTTGCAGAAAAAATGCTTTGAAAAGTTAAAATAAAAAAAAAGTTGACCATGCCCACCCAGTCACGTTTTCCCTTCCCCCCACCAAGCCACAGAACCGGTAGTAACAAATTTTACATTTCACCCCTGGGCTGTTCATCCCAGACTGTTATTTACACACAGAGAGAGACACACACACCTATTTTTATTCCACTTTCCCTGGGTCCAGGGGTAAAATTCAATTTTTTTCCCTACCGGTTCTGTGGGCATGGCTTGGTGGGTGTGGCAGGGGCAGAATATTGCAAAATCTCCATTCCCACCCCACTCTGGAGCCAGCCAGAGGTGGTATTTTCTGGTTCTCCGAACTACTCAAAATTTCTACTACCGGTTCTCCAGATCCTGTTAGAACCTGCTGGATTTCACCCCTGCCTGGGTCCTTGGGAAAGGAATGGCACCTTTTCCCATCCCCATCTTTAATAAACCCTAACCCTAACCCCCCTTGCAGCCTTTTAGCTACTATTGTCCCACCTTGCCTCCCGCTCCCCTTAAAACGAAGCTAAGGAAGAAAGCCGGGAGGGGGGAATCTAAGGGGGAGGGAAGAAGAGATCCAGGCAAATCCCTCTCTGAATAGCCTCCCACCTAGATTTCAACTGATTTCCTCTCCGATCTCCGACAAACAGACCCCACCCCCGTTTTTGGTCTCTGGACCGCCAGACCTTTATTTTCCCCATTTATTGGAGGAAATTGGATTTTTATTGGGTCTTCCCCCTGCCCCACGCCAAAAGAAAAGCCATCTGGGCTTCTCCTCCTAGAAGCCTCCCTACCCTTCCTCCTGCTCCCTGTTTCCTTCCCCCTACCACCCCCCCCTCAATCCCACTTCGGGACAGAGGAGCGCACACTGGAAACGCGAGTTGGGGTGACGTGGGAGCATGCCTTCTGACCCTCTGGCGCTTGGCCTGCAACTCTCTGCGCTCCTTAAGGCCTGGCTTGCTGAGGAGGGGGAAGTAGTCCTAACACCTCCGCTGCCCTCCCCCCCAGCTTCAGCCATCACTGCCTGGCTTTCTCAAAGGTGCAGTGCATTTCAAAGGCGGAAGCTCACGTCTGGAGGTGCCGAACAGTGTCCCTCTGTGAGAGTCGGGTCAAGCCTCTCCACCGTCTGACTCAGCAATGGGGGCACTTCTGCTGGGCTTTTGTGCTTGGTGCTCGACCGGGGGAGGGAAGCGCTTCCCCATACCACCCCCTTCTTTCTCTTGGCCCCACCAATAAGAGAGGAGGAAGGCCAGGCTTGGGGGATGGCCCCCATCCCACAAGAACCACCCCTACCATTCTCTCCCAGCCCTCTTTGCTGGCGGCAACAGCAAATGTACCACAATGAAGGCAGAATGCTGTTGCCACACAAAGCAAGAATAGGGGCGCTTCACTCTTGCACTAAGGCTCCGCCCATCACCACTGCCATGACAGGGTGTCACCTTTGCCACAATAGGGTAACAGGGAGGTGCAGCAGAGGTGTGAAAAAGCCACATGGGTCTCACTGTGGCTCTGCGTTTTAATGGGCTTCAGGAGGAGGAAGGGATCCCACCTCCCCCATTGTGAAGTGTGTGAGTGAAAAAGTTCAGTCAATCAACTCCAACTTCGTGAGATCTTTTTCTTTCACAAGAAGTTGGAATTCAATGAGTGAAACGCGATGGAGAAATGTGATTGGAACTGGGCTGGGGTGATGGCGTGCGTGCCCACAGAACGGGCTCTGCATGCCATATCTGGCACGCGTGCCATAGGTTTGCCATCATGGGCGTATAGCATATCAGTCCAGTTATTTGAATAGAGTAGTGACAGTAATGCTTGTTAACTTTTGTTAATAAGTTAGATTAAACATTGCAGAGAATATAATAGGCTTGCTGCAGAATTATGAATTACTGCTAATAATTCACAGAATGCAAAGCTAAGAGCTTGCAGGAGCAAGTTTTTGGCAGCTCTGTTGCCTTTTATCCCTTTGGCTTATTCACTTATGACTGCCCCACTTGTTTTTAAGCAACTTTTATTATAAAGTCACCGTGAAAATTTTGAGTTTCCTGTTAACCACTGTCTGTCTTCCATCAGCTACCTCAGAGTTCAGCATAGTGGAAAGCTCTCAAGAGTCCCAGCAATTAAATATGGACAAAGTCTGCTTGTTTGCCAGATGGCAAGCAGGAGAATGAACAGAACTGGGTAAATCTGAAATAAGTGTGTGTTTGTGTCCTCTTGGACTAAGATCAAATACTTCTTCAGCCAAGCCCATTCTACCAATGTCACCAAGAAGATTTCAATACATTTGTCAGGATTACTTCCAAAAGCTTATGCTGAATGCTTTGCCTTTTGTGGTGATGCTCAAAGAACTTTCCTTGTGTTGCTTACTGAGGTTCTACCTTCCCTACTGCTACTGTTGTTCTGCATATATGCATGTAACCCTGATTTCAATATGCATGTAAGAAATGTATTACTGTGCTTCCTTGTGGCATACTTAAATATACTTTGTATTCCTGAAATATAATGTTAATTATATGCATTATAGCACATGGGAAAGAGATTACTAGGTGTGTATCAGTATACAGGTAAGCTCCAGCTCTAATGAATACCTGTAGATGAATTTCATGATCCATGGGCTTTGCCCAAAAAACACCAGATAGGCCTCGATGTTCTGTGCATAAAGTTATTTTCTTAAAATTTAAATGCATATTTTTTTTTCTTTCTTCAGACCTGTGAAACTCAGTGCTCAAAGAACACCACCAAATGGTCTCCAATGTGTGTGTGTTTGGTGTGTGTGTGTGTGTATGTATACAGCATATTTTAAATGCCAACTGATTCATAAGGCAATAGTGTTTAAATGGCTTTTCAAATAACAAGGCGAACCTTTGTCCAAGTTAACCCTCAAATCCAGGAGATTAAAAATTGCATTGATCAGATATAATTCCATGCCTTATTCCAGATACCTTTCCCAACAGCTTTTTGACCCACCTACACTGTCTAATGACAAAGTTCTTGATCTATTTTCACTATGTATAAATTACTGCCTTAACAATTGTATTTATTTATTTCTTCCGTGATTTTTTCTTCTTCTATCCTTCCTTTGTCTAGCTCCTCAATTGAGAGCCTCAATTTAAACTGTGGAGGAAATGTAATGGTAAGATTTCTAACGTTTAAAAATTATTTTTTTTAAAAAAACCACTTGTGTCTTTTACTTCCCTCCTTCCTGTTAGCCTATTGACTATGAGGGATTCCAGCTGTTTATGAGAACATATCTGGAGGTGGATATTCCAGAAGAGCTCTGTGAGCATCTCTTCATGTCCTTCAAAAGAAAAGTTGGTCAATGTTCTCTCGAGAACCAGCAGCAAAGTTCCAGTATTTCACAGCTGAGCAACCTTGGTAAGCTATATGGTTTTTTTGTTTTGTTTTTGCTGCTTCAGTTCTCACAAGTGTGGAAATGACTAATACTGGAATATTTTGAGGTGTCTTTCTGGGCAGATTTGTTTCCCTAAAAGAGTAACCGGGACCTGCCGCTAAATGATGCACTGTTTACTGTCTTCTGCTTAAGGTCCTGTTATGCCCATTCTAGGATATTCTATTCTATTTACTTTCTTTGAATTTCCACTTATGAAATGGGCATTCTATGGACTTTAATCCTCTTTGGGCTGTGTTTCTCCCCTAATTTTTTTTTCATCCCAAAAATCTTATCATAGGTAACATCCATATTCAGTATCCATGGACTATCTTTTCTGTAGCTGTGTAATGGCAAGTTAAATTAAAGTGATTTGAATTGTGAACTGAATAAATTATTCAATAATTATGTTGTTAGGTTCATATTAGGTTCAGATGCAGGGGCTTGATTTGAGAGTCACATATTTTTGATTTTGTTTTAATTAACTCCTTTTTAGTGTTCATATTAAAGGGAAGGTGTGTGTGTATATTCTTGTGTGTGGAAGTATTCATTCATTCCATATGTTTCTCTAAATAATGCTTTTTATCAACTAGATCTGTTTTTAAAATATATGAAGTATGGAAGGTAGTTTGTGGCAGCACAAAAGGAGATGTGCTTTTAATAGTGTCTGTTGGGAAGGAAGGCTTCACTGGTCTACTGAAGGGGGAGGAGAAGGATAAATGGATCTGAATGCAAATGACCACTTAAATTCTTTTAAACAACCATTGTGGCTCAACTGCACAGCCATGTTGATGTTGGTCTTAAAATGGCTGTCTCAGGATTTCTTTTACTACACGTTGGCAAGTAAGGCTGATGGTGTTGCTGTGCTCAGGAAAAGCATGCTATGCACATTGAAAGGTACTTTCTGGATAGGGAAAAAACAAGAAAGTTTGAGGAAGCCCTAAACCAAGCTAAGGAGATTGACAGGAAAAGGGGAAGGGAATAAAAAAAACCCCAGCCATCTATTCATTTTTTTCTCGCCCCCACATCCCTCTACATATAGAATCTCAGTTCTATCAGGAGTTATGAACAGGAGTAGCTGCTACATGTGAACTCCTTTGCCTTGACAAATATCATGAGCCCATCCCTGTCATCCCTTTCCCAAATGCTCCTACTGCCATCCCCATGACGGGGCCAAGCCGGGCTAGATAAAGGTCTCTCCACATACAGTTGTCAACTGCTGTGCCCAGCTAAGGAGCAAGCAGCAGTGTTCTGCTTTGCCTCATAATGCGCTGAATTATGCTTCCCCACAGTTGATTGGGGATGAAAGAGCCTGGTGGTGCAGTAGACTAAAGCAGTGTTATTAACATTCAGCTGTCTGCAATTACTGCAAATTCTAATCTCACCAGGCTCAAGGTTGACTCAGCCTTCCATCCTTTCTAAGGTAGGTAAAATGAGGACCCAGACTGTGGGGGCAATAAACTGACTTTGTATAAATATACAAAAGTATGAAGGCTATTGCTTAACGCATTGTAAGCCGCCCTGAGTCTCCGGAGGAGGGTGGCATATAAATCAATTTTTTAAAAAAAAATTTGTTTCTGCAGCAGTATTTGTAAGGCTAAACCAAAATAATATATACCTGCAGCTCAGTATTCTGCCTAAATATTTATTAGCCTTTTGTGGAATAAAAGTAAAATGTGCAATTGCTATTGCTATTGCAAATTTGCAATGAATACTGATCAGTTGATGGCAAGTGCCCATTGCTAAAGTATGTGTATGTTCTTATATTTCTTTTATGTATTCAGAATCCAAGACTCTTGATACAGGTATATCCATCCAGACAGAAGTTGCTTGTGCTCCTGTTACAGGTATCCAATGTAAATGCTTTAAGAGCTACACAATTTTTCATGTTTAATAAGGAGCTTTATGGGCACCACAGACTGAGTTCTATTCAACATTAATTCCAACACTTGGTTGTCACTTTATGCTGTAAAAACAAATAAAAGGCTAGGGACTACCAGTCTCTGGAATCCTGCACAGAAACATACAATAGCAGCTAAGTAAACATGGTAAGCAAACAATCCTTGGGTGCCAAGAGATCTCCATTACTTCAGAGTAGTCTGGCTTTTCTAATCCTTATCCCTTGCCAGGAAACAGTTGCTATGTGGCGATATCCTTTTTTCAGTGCTATGTTTCTGATTTTGTGGTATCTCCTCTACCATTCTAGTTAAATGCAGAAGATAATCAGATGAAACATAGGAATCAAGAATCAAGAGATTAGTATTTTTAAAGAAACATGTAATCTAATTCACAATCTGAATTGATTGTATTATTAGTAATATGAGCTTTATGAAGATGAATTTGAGCTGTTTCCATACAACCTTCTTATAGCAAGATACTTAATGCACCATTTACTTCTCTACTAAATTACTAGATTAAAATGGACACGCTGGTGGGAAATGGTAGGAGAGTCTGGTGGGCAATATGGTAGGTAGGAAAGGCGAGCAAAATTATTACCATGAAGAGCTTACGCAAGTACAGTACAGAAAATGGCAAGTTCACCAAGTACAGTATAGAAAAAGTAAATTCATCAGAAAAACAAATTAGTAAATTCATCAGAAAAGTATAAGTTCCTCAGAAAAATAAATAAAAGATCATCAACTTTATGTTTTCAGCTTCCTCTGACAAAATGAATATTTTTTTATCATTTCAACATCAATGAAGGGTTTTTCATGTAATATCTATATGAAGTATTAAATAAATAATTTAAGCATATCAGGATTAAGAAATATTTTTGTCACTTCATTACTGGCAGGCTTCTCTTAGATGACTGGAACTGCCCAACCTTTTTAATTATTTTATTTATATCCTGCCATCATTATTTTTATAACTATTTCAAAGCAGCAGGCATATCCAACACACTTTCCTCCTCCTATTTTCCCCACAACAACAACAACCCTCTGAGATGAGGAGTTTAGAGAGAGTGACTGGCCCAAGGTCACCCAATGGCTCTCATGCAGGGCTAGAACTCACAGTCCCCTGGTTTTCCAGCCGGATTCCTTAACCACAGACAGTCATGATTTATAATTGGGGTGGGGGGGCAGTGTAGGGTTTTCTTTGTCTTATGAATTATGTAAAATCTATTTTAAAATATATATTATTGTTTTCATCCTCTATAAACTGTAAAACAGAGTTTCAGGGATCACATACTGTATAGTCTGGTATCTTAAGTTATTCACGTCTCAGGATTTACAAGAAAATCCTATGTCTGTGAAAATTTATTGCATAAAATAAGGTCCAATTATATATGGGGAACCAAGGGAATGTATACAACCATCAAAAAGGGCGGCACAAAGGTAGTGTTCTGAGCCATGCTGGCTGAGGTGATAGGTCTGGAAATAATAGTCTAAAATGGAAAGGAAGCCTCCATCTTGGAAAAAATTAATAGAAAATATAATGTTTCATTATGATTCATTTCATGATTCATAAATCAAGGCTGATTTATCACTTTGTTTTAAATTATAGGGATCAATGGGAAAACTCTTCTAAGTGCCATGGGAAAGCATACACCTGAATCCAAACGCCCCCAGACAAATCTAGCAGAGCCACAATCAGCATCTCTCAGTCCTGTTCCAACATCCAACATCAATGTCCTTGGGAATGTCTCACCTAACTGGTCCAGATCATCATCACAAAAATCCACTGCTGGTAACCCTTCTGCTCACAACTCCTCAGGGTCCTCCAAGATTTCCTCAGGTCCTCTGCTTACCCCACAGTCTCCAGGTGAGATCTGCCTTTCTTTTATGGGGGCATTCCTATATATTTTCCAGCCTCACCCATATATAGCCATAAAATTCATTTCACAGGTCAAAATCCTAGCATGGGATACGCATCTGGTAAAGAAGCTTGAAGGTGAGCTGAGGTGATGCACTTTTGGCCTGTGTGAGGATTCAAGAAGCAGAAATATCTACATTAGACTGAGAAAATGATTTCAAAAGAAATTTGCAGCAATGGCCAATGAATTACTTCCAATGTGTTCTCTGATTCAAAGACCCAGGTGCATTTATCTGCTATGTGGCTCAATCATTTTGAAGGAATTTTCACCCAATTTACAACCACTTTCTGGAATTTCCAGAATTTCCATTGCTAAGCAAGGCAGTAGTTAAGTGAGTTATAACTGATTTTATTACTTTTTTTGCCATGGTTGTTAAGTAAATCACTACAGCTGTTAAATGAATCATGCAGACATTAATCGAATCTGGATTCCCCCATTGACTGCTTGTCGGAAGCTGGCTGGAAAGGCTACAAATGGCAGTCATATGATCCCAGGACACTGCAACTGTCGTAAATGCATCCTGGTTGCCAACCTTTCATCACACGACCACGGGGATGCTACAGTAGTCATAAATGCAAGGACCTGTCATAAGTCATTTTTTCAGTGTCGTTATAACTTTGAATGATTGCTAAACAAATGTTGCAAGTCAAAGACTACCTGTAATCTTACTGCGATTATATTATTTGCTGCTTGAGCTCTGCATTTTTATTCCAAGCATTCTGAATTCAGCAGTTTTTGATGTTTTTTTATGTTTGTGTGGTTGGTAAGAAGGGTGGTGTAAGAGTTGCTTCCTTCTTAGTTGTTGTCATTCAAATATTTTATTACGTGGTAGGAGCAGCTGAGATGGGGAAGTCACTGGGTGACCCAATGTTTCCAGAGTACTAGTTTATGCCAGGGAGTAAAGGGTAAATAAGCAAGATTAGAATTTACTGGTGTACTAATTTCTTCACCCACACTTATTTCTTCCAAATCACATCTTCCTTTTCAGGTACAGGATACAATCTAATAAATATATTAATCAGCTGTAGTCCACAAAATTGCATACTGTAACAAAATGTTAATTCACATGAGAGAATAATTTCCTTCCCCTCCCCCCCTCCCTTTCCATGCAAACATCCTTCTTCCTATCCTGTTTTCTTCATTCTATTTCATCTGCTGCTTCTCTTCCTTGCCTCCCACCACATTCTTGCCCGTGGCTTACAGTCCTTCTCAGCCTAACTTCCCCGTTGGATTATCATGCTTTCTTATTCACTGGAGTTTTAGGTTTGGATTTTTAAAAACACCTGTTAGCACAATGCAATTGTATAATGAAAAACATACCAAATACCTTAAATCTTGATTTGCCATGCAGAATCTGTTGCTGCCCCTTAGTTCACAAAAGTTAATTTTTATCTAAGATCCACATTATCGCTCTAAATCAATTTCACCTTACAGTCAGCCTGAACCTGTTTTGAATTATAATCTAAAGAATGTCAGTTTACAAAACAACATGAACCCTTTTCTCTTCGTAAACAACATGAACCCTTTTCTCTTCCGTTTAGGTTCCAAAAGTTTGGACAAGAAACTTCCTTTCAATCTCCGAAAGAGTAACATCTCCCTAAAAACAGCCAGTCCACATCAACCAGCCCCTTTGGCTCAGGTAGTCTACCTGAAGGACATTGTCTGCTACCTGTCACTGCTGGAAAGGGGACGGGCTGAGGATAAGCTGGAGTGTAAGTGCTTGGGTGACAGGAAGAACATCTGTAGTCCTTGAGCACCACGTGCAAAACTATGGGTGCCTTGGTCACAGGTGGCAGGGGTGGAAGGAATGTGGGAGGGTTGCTGTTTTAGAGGAATCCATAAGAGCTTTGAGGTTTATAAGGCGGTAAATGTTGAGATTCGTATGGGTGTGAATCATGAATGAAGCTGCAACTCCTGCCGACCTGACAGTTCGAAAGCTTGCAAACATGAGTAGATAAATAGGTACCACTTTGGTGGATTCATTAATGGGGACATGAAATGAGCCCCCAACTGGGACTCCCCTGGGCAACAGTGATGCCACTAATTGATCCTTTCACCATTTTTTTTCACAGAAAAAAAATGAATGAAGACAATAAATTGTTCATTCATTCCTTTCCAGTTAAGACTAGGAACCTATGGATCCCCATATGCATTGTTGGACTATATCATCAGCTCCAATGTGGCCTGTGATCAGAGCTGGAAAGAATTCTGATCCATATCAAGTAGCTCATTGTGGACTCAATATTGATTAAATATTGTTTAATCAATTCATTGATGGAAGACTGCTATATTAACCCATAGCTCATATTTCTATGACTTTTTCCCTTGGGGAGGGCAATTTTCAGGAAGAAAAAAATTTGCAAGTGATTTTCAAATATTTTCCAGTATGAAATGCTCAAGTTTGAGCAGTTCCTTCTCCTGCAATCACATCTATTCCTCCTGGCTTTCTAAAATAACAGCTCATAGGCCACACCAAAAAATTAAATGGGGCATAGGTACTATTTTAATTTGTTCACATGTTTGGGTGTAGTGTTATTAATCTGAAATGTTCCGTGTGTCCTTCCTGATAAGTAACTTCTACTATGATTAATCAAAAGGTGTTTGTAGCCTTTTTATTATGTGGTAAGAGCAGCTGGGATGGGGAAGTCTTCTCTAGCTGATATTTTAATAGAAAGGAAAGAAGTTTAAGAGGTAACACTACATGTACTGTAAAAGCTGTGGCTAGTAGCATTCTCAGAGCATGTATGTCAGCTGCCAACCTTCAGTTTTGCAGGTGAGGAATTCATGCATCAGTCATCAGCTCTGATGAAATACCAGTTCAGTGATGTAATTTCAAATTCCTCAGTTAGGACTTACCAGTTTCCTTATCCTAGAAGATAAGAGTTTTTTCTCAAATAAGTAACTGTGTGTTGGGGAGTGGAATGGTAGAACATATGAGTTCAAATAGCTACAAACATTGCTACTACTACAGCTGTGTTGGGAGTACTGAAGTGCTTCCAGATTGAAAGGATTCAGTGTTCATCAGGTTCAGTCATCACCGTTGCCTGGGGAAGGCCCAGTTGGGAGCTTTTTTCACATCCTCGTTAAGTTGGGTATTGACATAGTACCAATTTATCTACTCACAGTCGCCCACTTTCTAACTACTGGGTTGGCAGGAGCTGGAGTGTGTGACAGGAGCTCACCCCATCCTGCAGCAACAACCAGACTCGAATGTAAGCCTGTTGATCATCAGCCCAGGATCCTAATCTTGTGAGCCATCATGTTCCCACAAGTATTGCTGAGGACCTAATACCTTTTAAATTAACCGCTTAAAAAATAAACCTAATCTGTGATTTGGAAGGGCAGCTCATCTGATGAATTTTAACCCTTTTTGTAATGTCTAAACAGACCTGCTTCTCTTTTCTTTACACTTATCCTTTTCCCACATATTAATATACCTCTCAGTTTTGTTTTCCTCTTTAACTGTATTTCTTTTCTATTTCTCCTCACCAGCCTTATTTTGGAGTATGGCTACTAGTGGGCGGTTGTGTGCATATGTATATAAGTGTGTCTGTTGTATGTATGCGTGCATCAGTGGTGGGTTTCTACCGGTTCGGCCCAGTTAGGGCGAGCCAGTAGCGACAATGGTGAGTTGAGAGCGAACCAGTTCTCTCTGACAGTTATGTTGGCCCTCCCACCCGCCCCTGCATTATACATACCTTATATTTGGTCATTTTTAGCCCAGCTGAAAGGCGCAGCAGAGCGGATTGACATGTCTCAGCTGTTCTGTAATACACCGTGCTTCCGCGGAGTGCAAGTTTGGTGTGCGTGCATGATGTGAACCGGTGGTAACACCGGTTGAAACCCACCATTGGCGTGCATGTGTGCGTGTGTGCATGCATGGTGTTATGTGAATCCTTTCATTGAAGAAGGGACTTTCCAGATACAAATGGAGTTGGCAATCTTAGGTGGACATAATAGGGAAGCTATGTACCACGCAGGAGTGGTTGCCTGTTTATAACCTTTTTTCATCTCCTTCTTCCTTTGTGCTAAACTCTGAGTCATTTGCCATTTAAAACTGCTAGTTGATATGCCAATCTCTATTAATACTGCAGAGAACAGATTAATTATGAGATATCACTGGAAAAAACCGCAATATCATCTATGATCTATCCTGGTGTAACATTTCAAATTGAATTGTTCAGTAGAATCTCTTCAGACATCACAGCAGGAGTCAAAATGTGATGTTGGACATGCCCTTTAGATTGGATGAAACATTCCTAGTTTGTGGACTGCCCTCTGTGTAACTAGGTGTGGTGATAAGCAAGGATATTGCTTTTCCTATTTGAAGTGATGATGAACAAATGTTTCTTCTTTTTTATACTGTTTGTATCTTAGGAGAAAGTTATTCATTTCTATTGGCCTTCTTGATTCCGGTGTTACCTATCATTGATTTTATTAAATGAATTGTCAGATATGTAGCAGAGAAAGGAGAAAAATAGCTTTAAAATGAAATTTGTTATCTACATGTTACTTTTGCAAAATATAAACTACATACATTGAAATAGTGTGTCATTTTATTAACATTCCTGAAAATTGTAAAAGGCTGCCCTCTAGTGCTATTTGTTAAAGTTTTCCATTAAAGATTACGAATATATTATTTAAATGTAACACTATGTACAAAATACAAAGAAAAATCCTTAATCTTGAAGGATTTGACTGAAGCCAATGTGAAAACTGATTCTAAAGATAGTTTCTTCTAAAAGATCAGTTATATATTTTAAGAATGAACTGTGTATAATTATAAGGAATTAAATACGCATATATAGAGAATATTGATGACAATAAATTTGGCACAAAGACTTATTCTACCATTTTGGAAACAATACTCAGAGATTAAAATTATAGTCTATGCAGCATAAAACACATTTCCTCAATTTGAATCGAATTGGATGACATAATATCCAACCAGCTGGCTGAACTTCATAGACACTGTGGCCAAATATACCATCTGCTTCTTTGTGGAAATGCATTAGCCTTAAGATGGCTAATGGACACTGCCATTCACATTATAAATTCACTGGTATTTTTGAGCTACTGATTTTGGTATTCTATTTACATAAATATATATTAAATCAGCTGTTAAGCATCTTCAGTGCTGAATATAGTACTTCAAGCCCCATATACTGGAACAACACCATATTGGGAAAAACTGGCCTGGTTTATTTTTAACTAAAAAATGAAAAACAAAAAAAACCCAGTTCTCCAATCTTCAAGAATCATCACCAGACTGCCAACTGCCAGAAAAGAGGGGCTGGAGACCACTCTGATTTACTGAATACAATTCATACTGATTCTTAAGGAATATAGATGTGCATATACTACAATTGCAAAAAACTAATTTCCTGATCTCTGGGCAGTCAGAAAGTAGAAATATAGCTATGTAAAGCCAAACTGCCTCCAAAGTATTCCAGAATGCCAGCTATGTGCTGAGCAGACTTGTTAAGTAATAATTTAGTCATCTAGTTTTACAGTAATTCCCATAATATGGAGCAGATGCATGATCTGGCTCACACCTGCAGGGTTAGGGTCCAAGCCCCTTACCTTCCACTAGACAGAAAAGATTTTTTTTTTAATCTTGAAAGTAAAAGTTAGGAATTGTGACCAGAGAAAGTAGCCTTAAAAATTGACTGACTAGAATTTTCAGGATTATCTGGAGGAGGGACCCAAAACTAATTGAAACAGAAATTAATATTTTTCAGTCACTAATCACTATAGGAAGAATAATTTTAAAATGTCTAGCTAGCTATATTAACAGGTTGAGTGCATGAGATTGCAACAATTGCAGAAAAGGTGAGGCAAAGCTTGAGGAAGATGTACAAGTGGCTGGCCCAGTGTGAGTGCAGAGGGCTGGAGGAGGGTGTGCAGGTAACTTACCCTAGAGACTTGTGACCTTCTTTGCTGAATTTCTCATTGATCTTCTAGGAAAGCCGCAGGGATGGTCACAAAAGGCAATTACTTGATCATGGGGTGCTGTAACTGGTCGTAAGTGCAAGATGGTTGCCAAGTGCCCAGATCAGGAGTGAAATGCTCCCGGTTCGGACTGGATCGCCCAATCCGGTAGCGATGGCGGCGAATGGTTCAGAGAACCAGTAGCAAAAATCCCTGCCTCTCCCCCTCATGCCCAGCTGAGCCATGTGATCATCAGAGGCTTTTTTTAAAAAAAAGGTTCCGCCAAAAAGGTTATAGAAAAAATGCTTTTAAAAGATAAAAAAAAGTCTCTGATGATCCCAGCTGAGCAGTGCGATCGTCAGAGGCTTTTTTTTTACTTTTAAAAGAAATACTTTTAAAAGTAAAAAAGAAAGATTGCACACCACAGCTGATCACCTCCCCCTCGCGCGCTGTTCTACTTACCGCATGCCTCCTTTTGGCATGCGCTGTGGGCACGCACCTCACATTTGGTGCATGGTGCGCACTGCACATGCGCAGCCAGCGAACCGGTAGTAAACAGGTTCAGATTTCACCACTGGCCCAGATTATAATTATGTGACTCCAAAACTGCTGAGTGGGCAGCCAGAACTCTGAGAACTGGTTGTAACCACCATTCATTCAGCACTGTTGTAACAGTTACTAAACAAATGGTTCTAAGTCAAGGGTTATCTCCAGTAACAGAATTTTGGAAGCTTTTCAAAGTTTCCCTCTGCTCTTTGTTACACCCCCCCAAAAATAAAACCTGTGAGGTAATCTTGAGTTTCCTTCTCACCTCTTTTTCAGAGCTCAGCTAATGTTTACTTACCCTCTTTTGAATTCCTTCTCTTTTGTATGGCTATGCATTTATTTTGATGTGAATTATCAAATACAAAGGGTTAACTGAAGGCAAAGACTTCACTGTGGTCAGCTCAAACCTTGAATTTAATTAAGGCAGTGGTGGACAGTAAAACCTGACTCATTAGCCCTTTTTGTGATGGGCACATACATTTATTACATATCTTTGCACATGTGTGTTTTCTTGCAGTTATGTTTCGCCTCTATGATACAGATGGAAATGGCTTCCTGGACAGCTCGGTAAGCTATCTTCAAACTAGTCCTTTTTCTTTAAAAGGATAAGAAGTTATGCTTTTTCCCAAATGCATTGGGGCTTTCCTACTGTGATGCCACTACGAAGTATTTCTGTTGAGGGATACATCAATGAAATCTGACTGTCTCTGGGAAAACATTTCTAGTCTCCAACTAAGCTACAGCATGGAAACAAAATCATTCCAAGTCGAGGGATTCTTCATAAAGGGCCTTTTTCAAAGTTGGCAGGCTCTGGTAAATTTAGCTGGTTAATAGCAGCATCAAAGCTTAGGTCTGGTTCTTTAAATTTTCCAAAACTATCTTGATATAGAGCAGCTATGCTGGCTGGAGAATTCTGGGAGTTGAAGTCCACAAGTCTTAAAGCTGCCAAGTTTGAAGACTTCTGATATAGAGTAATTCAATTACCTTGTGGAAAACTTAAATGGAAGGCAACGATATGGGTGTAGCAGTGCTGTGTAATATTACCCTACTGCAAGCTCTTTAAAGTGTTTATTCTTAAAAAGAAAAAAAAAGTAATCTGACACAATTGTATTAAAGAGGTGGCTCACCTTCATAAAGATATTTACCTTTTTTTTTCTTGCATGCTGATATGTAATTGCAACATCTATATAGTATATCACTCACATTGTTTTAAAAACATTTATCTTCATACATCTTGTTTCTAAATTCAGGAGCTGGATCGTATTATCAATCAAATGGTACATGTAGCAGAATATCTGGAATGGGACTCCACAGAATTAAGGCCTGTAAGTTATTTTTCCATGTAAAATTCGAATTTATTTTTAAAAAGTGCTTTGTTCTGCTTTTGAGCATCATTTTTTTCCTCTGAGGGCTAAATCATACACAATATTCAATAAACAATGTATAACTACCTTTTTTCCTTTCTTTTACAGCAAAGTAAACATAGTAGTGGATCACTACTAATTAAGATTACCATATGCAGAAGGTTACACCTTCCTCCTAGAAACATGTTTAGCAATATATATGCCTTGTCTAATGTGATTTTTTTTCATTTTCTTTGGGTAATTCCCCCATGCAGAATACTGGCATTTTTGTGTGGCAAATGGTGTAAAATTTTTCTTCTCCATTGCCCAGTCAGCATTGCTGCGACAAGCATTTTTTAAAATTAGAAAAGTATCTACATACTATTTATATTTAATTTTATGTAGATTGGTCCTGAATTACTGAGATTGAACTATAAATACAAGGATGATCCCTATTTTTATTTCCAGGAGGGTTACTATCTTAGTCTGTTGCAGCAAAAACAGAATCTTGTGGCATCTTAAAATTAACTGTTGTTCTTAAACATGTAAGCTACAATTAGTCTTTAATATGCCACATTTTGTTGTTATTGTTCTTTTTTATCATTTCTTGAGTCACCCATTAATTCTAAATAGCCAGCTTAAACTTGTCAAACATATTGTAAGAATAAAGTCACAAATAGAATAGTTCCAAAAAAGGGTTATTATTTTTGAATTGAAAAAACAGAATTTTAAGCCATCCACCACCCATAGCTTTTTTTTTCTTCTTTAAAACATCTTTTAAGGAATAAGGAATAATTAAGGAATAATTATAGTTTCACAGGAAGAGAAGTTGGAGGCTTAAAAAATCTGACTTGGAAAACGTGTAACAAAGAACTGCAAAACCAAACAAACAAAACTCGACCATAAAACTGGAATTCCATAGAACTCTAAATTATTCTTGGGACTGATTATCCGATCCAAGTCTGCTGCAAACAAGCATGGATTTTTTTAAAAAAGCAAAAGAAGCAAAAGAGTACATTGAAGAAGTCAAAGCAATGTGATGAAACCCAGAGTTCAGATTGACAACCTGACTTGGGTGGAAATATTGTATGACACCTTTATGTCTCAATCAGCTAATAGAATCAAGTGACAGCATTCAGTCTGTGAGATCAGCTGATTATATTCAAGCTGAAATTGCAGCCTAGATGTTGTCTCCGCTGCTAAGTCTACCTCCTAGACTCTGTGATTCACAATGCAAACACCAGTGCCCTTGATTCTTTAACTTAATGTTGCAATCAACTTTGTTTCCCGTACTAGTGTTCAAAGCCTACAGAACATTTCCTAACTTAAAAAATAATTGCAACTGGGGAAAAAACGATGTACGTAACTGGACTTTGTCTTGTACAGATTTTGAAAGAGATGATGGAAGAAATAGACTATGATCATGATGGAACTGTGACACTTGAAGAATGGATTCGGGGTGGTATGACCACCATCCCTCTGCTTGTTCTCCTAGGCATGGAAACAGTGAGTAACAGGCCAGACCTCACAACAATAAGACAAACTTTCCCAACATGGTGTCTTCTAGAGTAACAATACTTTTACCTAGGATAGGAAAGAGTTATTATTTGTTGTATAACCTTTCTTTCTCCACATAATGCAATGTGACTAACAATAATTGAAATGCAGAATGTAAAATAGAAATTAAACATAAAACATAAATTAAAACCAAACCAAACATTAGTTAACAGTGAAAAAAAAAAGCCTGGCAAAATATATACATTTAGCTGCTTTTTTTTTTCAAGGCCAAAAAAAAAATGTACACATAACTACGGTTGAGAAGACCAGACGCCACTTCTTTATTATTCTTTATTTTGTTTTGTTTTTCTTTTCTTTTTATTTTTCTATAATTTTTTCACATTTCTATTAATTTTCTCCAATTCACTTTGTATTTGACTCCATGGAAAAACACATTTAATAAAAATTAATTTAAGAGTGTGAGCCTAATAGAATCCCAAGGGTGGACAATCCACCACTGGAAACAATGCAACTGAAGGTCTTCTCCTGCAAACTGAATGAATCTGCCTTTGAAAACAAGTCGTCTTCTGAAGGGCTTCTTATGTAGAACTTCACATCTAGAAAGATTTTTAATAGGAAAGGAAATCTCTCAGATAATCAGACTTCAAGCTGTCTGTAATTTTGAAAATTAGCATGAATACTTTAAACTGTAGCCAGGAAGCAATTATGGGAATTAAGTTGAGAAAAGGTGCCATACAGAATGTGATCTTCTGAAGGAAATTAGATATAATCAATCAGAATCTGCTTACAAGAAAGTAAAGTAAAGTAAGTATGAAAACTTTCACCAGTAATCTAATTGTAGTTTCCCATTATGTGTAATTATTTTTATTAACATTTGCATTGCTTGCTGGAAAATAAGGAAAGGATTTAAGAAATGTTTTACATTGCAAGTCATTTATCTAACATTTATCTGCAGTCATTTATCTAACTTTTACTTTCAAAGACAGAAAAATTTAACACACTGCTTTTGATATATAACATATATAACAGATAGTATATACATTACGTCTCTTTCTAAGGGATAAAGCACATGCGGTGTAGTGCAGTGTAAAGCAGAGGAGCTTCTAATGAACATTCAATTGAATATATACAGCCTCTTAGACTCTTTTAAGTCTCTGATCTTCTGAGAGTGGAAGTATTGCAAAATCCAGATTCTCAGCTTCCTTTTTACCTATAGACACTAGAACAGTGGGTCTCAACCTTCCTAATGCCACAACCCTTTAATACAGTTCCTCATGTTGTGGTGACCGCCAACCATAAAATTATTCCTAAGACTATTGAAAATATGTGTTTTCGGATGGTCTTAGGCGACCCCTGTGAAAGGGTCGTTCGACCCCCAAAGAGGTCCCGACCCACAAGTTGAGAACCACTGCACTAGAACATCTTGACTGTCTGTCCAGTATTCAAGGATTGTGTTAACAGTTATCCAAAGCTTCTAAAAAGTGAAGGAGGTCAATATAAATAAATTTAATTAGGTTCAAATGAAATCTAATAATATAGTAATTGTGCACTGTTATATTATGGTGCTATGGAACCAATATCCGTTTTACCCCTCCATCTGTCCTAGATTCTTGAGACATACAATACAAGCAACCTTTTGAATTCCTGATGTAAACATTGTCTAGTACATCAACAGCAGGAGCGATGTACTCAGTTTCAGTTCTATAATCTCATGATTTAGGAGTCCTATCTTTAGAAGGTAATGTGGTCATCTGATTGATTTTGAGAGATTATCTGATGCTCTTGACTTCTTGAGCAATCAGATAGAAAACACAATACAAGAGGACAGATTGAAATATATATGTATATAGGAAAATATATTTTCTAATTTTAATTCTACAACTTCTTAAAAATAAGGGTATTAGTCATCAGGCCTAGTAATTACAGTTACGTACCACCAAAGGCAATATTCCTCTGAATGTCGGTTCCTGAGGAACATGAGTAGGAGGATGTTAATATGCTCTTTGTGAGGTTTCCATAAGCTTTATTGACAATTGTGGGACAATAATCTCAAACTATGTAAGGCCTTTTTTTCTGATACACTACATTACTTCTTAGAAGATAAGCAGCACCTTTTGTTATCTGACAGCAAACCTGGGGTAATATTCCTATATAAAGTTCTATCCGTTTAAAAATTGTGAATACTGTGTTTTATAAATTTTCTATTCAGGATAGGCTGGATGGTTGCTTTTTTCTTTTCTTTCAACATTTTGGTAGCATGTCAATTCCTATTTTACCTGGTCACATGGTAAAAGGCTATTTGTTCTTTTGGAAACAACTGACCTGATTCAATGTCTACAGTCCCCTATAGTTCTCTGATTGGGATTAGTGGATTCTTCTAATTTTATAATTTTCTGGACTAACTCTTATGAGTCCCAATTAGAAGGCTTTGCTTTGTCCTTAGGGAGTATTGTTTGTGGTTTTTTTGTAAATGAGTGAAATACAAAATAAAATAAAGTTAAAAGGCAAAATAAAAGGCAAATGAACTGGAAATTGTGTGATGCAACTGTTGAAAGTCACCTCCATGAACTTGCTGGTGTAATTTTGGTGCTTAGCTGATGGTTTTGTCTGGCTCAAAATAGGAATCCCTAAACTAAATGTTTAGGGGGCGAAAAGACCAAGCTGCATTGAATAGTAGAAAAACGTTTGTGTTTTGTGGACTTGTGTAAGTAAACGTAGATCAGAGATTAGATTTTTTTGCTGTGAAGCCTCCATGCATATCACTGTATCCCAGATAGATATGCTAGCCACCATAACCATTCAAAAGGGAATATTTGAAATTATATTATGCAGATATTAGTAATAAAGTACTCTGGAGTGCCTTTTGCTGTAATATGGCACTCATGGAATCATGTTGATTCACTCTCTTCCAAATTAGGCACTTGCTTTTTCAATACTTATCATAGAGGTAATTGCTTTTAGTGTATAGTGGCACAATCATTAATGTATTCTGTTGCCAAATACTGTGCACCTGTATGGGGAAGTTGTCATACACACAAGATTGATGTTCATAATAATGACACAATGGGAATAATATCTGGAACCCTTAAATCCACACCACTCTCATGGCTTCATGTTCTTTCTAACATTGCACATCCTGACTGATCTCAGATGACAACAGACAGTTTGAGAGCGGAATAAGATAAACACGCCGAATGGCCGAGAGCCTGCAATGTGACTAGTACACCGGAACAAACTATAACACATATCGTTCAAGGAAATCTCCTTAGGAAATTTCAAGGCACCTGGGATGATCTCATTCCAGCCACACCAGAAGCAGTTAGATGGTTAGCTTCCTTAGATATCGAATTATAACATATTGCAATTCTATGGCTCCATATTATGGTGATTTTATGGTTTTATCTTAATCTAATATATTATCTCCTATATTGTATTGTACATACACACCACATACACATACACACATGTGCGTATCTATATTTGCTGATGCATTATTTAAACTAAAAATGTATTAGATTTTTAATTGTAAAATGGGTTTTAATTGGTAGATTTTAATAATCCTTGGCCATAATATATAATTCTTTTACAGTTCTTTTAAATTTTGTATTGTAATGTTTTTACTTGGCTGTACACCGCCCTGAGTCCAGCAGGAGAAGGGCGGTATATAAATTTAATAAATAAATAAATAAATAAATAAATAAATAAATAAATAAATATTAATGATTGTACAATCTCTGTAGATGCCATATCTTAAATAAATAAATAAAATAGAGGTGCTACTATTGACAGGACACCCATCCATCTTTTATATCTGTCAGAGATGCTTGCAACCCCCCCTCCTGCTACCCAAAAAAGTCTACCATACCTTACAGATAATTATAATTATACCATTCTGCACTAATTGCTGAGAAAAACAACATATTTACATTTTTAGAAATCCAAGTTATAATTCATTCGGATATTCAATCTTTGTCTTTTGACTATATGACTACATAAATTATTTAGACCAATTCTGCCAAAATGGTATACAAAATTTTGGACAAAGGCTATTTTGATTGACTTACCCACTGTAATCAGACCCAATCTCCAATCAAAATAGTTATTGTTTGGAGATGATAGAAATGTACGGTAGCATATCAGGAGAAGATCAAGTCAAGGCAGGTTAATGTATTCTCTAGGTAATTATTTATCTTGAGTCTTAGATTATTTTCTTGCATGGTAGTAAAAGTTTAATTTTTAAAAAATTCTGTAGCTGCTTCTTCAAAAAATAAAGAGAAGTTAGCAAAACTATAACATAGGTTAATTCAGACAATTATTTACAAGTTGTTGACATGCCAATTAAGTTCAACAAGAGTGTCTGTGTGAGGAAAACTGATAAATGTTTTCTATAGTTCTGACATTATTAGTCCACATTATAAAGATATAATATTGATAATTGTGCAAAGTGCATATTTCTGTGATTGGGTCATTGGTGGGTTATTGGAGATTCATCATACGGATTCTTCTCTGCTAAGTGAACTTTTTTTAAAAAAATCCCTACAGAATATAAAGGATGATGGCCAACATGCTTGGAGACTGAAACATTTCAAGAAGCCTGCCTACTGCAACTTTTGCCGTACTATGTTACTGGGAGTTAGGAAGCAAGGCTTGTGCTGTTCCTGTAAGTCCCTGCAGATGCACAATAATCATGGCTAGTGAGGTTACCCGCATGTCAGTTGGGAAGGGTCATGTCAAAATCTCCCCAAAAGATGGGGAAAGAATTTTTTGATTTAGTTTCTGTTTAATCTTAAAACAGAGATAGTAAGGCTTCACTGTTTCCAGTTCCTTCCTTTCTCAAGGGAAGCTTGAGATATTTCCAGTTGTACACCATTTTATTATAGAACCGGATAAAATGATAACCCACTTTCAGGACAACCAAAGTAACAACTCAGAAAAAATAGATTATTTTTAAAAAGTCTAGGTGAAAGAAGCATGTCCTCACTTGCCATCTAAAGAAAGCTTGGAGGCCAGCCTTGGGACAAGAGTTTCAAATATTAAGGTAGGATAGATGGCTACTGAGAAGTCTCACTGGATTCAATAGAACATAATTTATAGTACATGAATAAAGATGGCAACTGTTAATACATTACTTTCAAATTTTAACTTATGGGAATCTGAGGTTTAGACGATAACATATAAACATATTGATTGTAAACCCCATGCTGAGAAATGACCTCACCCAACACCAGGTAGATGTTAATCATGAGGGATAAAAGAATCACATCCTGAGGCAACCCACAACACAAACATTTATGGCTCAATCTCTCCCTCTGAAATTGCACTTGAAAAAGGAAGGAGGGGAATTGCCACAGTATTGCTTCCAGCCCTCTAAAACAGTTCAGAGTGATATCATAATTGATGGCCTGGAAAGTTGCTGAAAGTTCAGGGAGAGCTAGGACAAATGCACCACCTCTGTCCCTAACCAGCCAGAGGTCATCCACAAGTGTCATCAATGCCATCTCAGTAGTGAATGGGGAATCTACTATCATGGATTATGACAACAGTTACTCATTTAGAATTTTTCCAAGAATTGTACATACAATTGCATACATGGAATAATATATTTTAACTGCCGAACTCTAGAAATAGGTGGAAATTGTACTCAATACAATTTAAAAGTAATTTAGAATGGCTCTCTCTTTTTTTCTTTCCTTTCTACAGTTTGTAAATATACTGTCCATGAAAGATGTGTGTCCAAAGATATTGCTCCTTGCATCAATACTTATGTAAAATCCAAGAGAAATACAAATGTAAGTGAGGCATATGTGGAAGATCAGTACTATGTATCCACTATCTAATCATCTGCCATGAATTCAAAAGCCATCTGTATGTAGAACATGCAGTCCATACTGTCATATTAATGCTATTTTAGTAAAAGAGGTCTCTGTCTTAACGACAACCAATTCACTGCTGTGATTTTGATATAATATATACATATCAATCTCAAATGATGGACTTTATATTTGGGGTAGGATTTGCAGATAAACTTTAGGATTAATTTTTGTTTGCAAAGTGATAATGTGTTCTTTTTGACTCCATTTAAATCTTGTTGCCTTAAATTTGTATTTAGTGAAAATTAGTATTGCCTTCCAGATGTTCTCATCTTCAGTAAGCTCAACCAAATTCAATTAACTACTTCAACAGTATTAATAGGTACACTAGATAAATAATACCGTACATCAACAGTACTAATAAGTACTAGAGCAGGGGTATCAAACTCCATTTCATTGAGGGCCGCATCAGGGTTGTGTTTGACCTATGGGGGCGGGGGGGCATGGCCAGGGTAAGCGTGGTCATCTTGATGTCAATCATGTTGGGGGTGCCTGTGGTGGCCCGAGTGCTCTGCCAGCAAAAATGAGCTTCATTTTCGGCTACAACAGCCTCCTGAGACCATCTGCCAGCGAAAACAGGGTTCCAAGCTCTGTTTTCGGCTGCGACAGCCTCCTGCAACCCTCTGCCAGTGAAAACGGGCTCCTGAGCTCCATTTTTGGCTGCAACAGCCTCCTGCAACCCTCTGCCAGTGAAAACAGAGCTCGAGTGGGCCACACACACAAGCTCTATTTTCACTGGCAGAGGCACCATGGGCTGATCCTTTGCTGTTTCCAGGGCAGCCCCACGGACCAGATCTAAGCACCTCACGGGCCACATCTAAGCACCCTGTGGGCAGGATCCGGCCCGTGGACCTTGAGTTTGACACCCCTGTACTAGAGAAATTAAAACTCTGCTGAAATTGTAACTGTGTTAAGGTTCAAACAGTATGCTCTCTGTTGCAAAAAAAAAAAAAAGTCAAGAGTTGCAGTTAGTACAGGAGCTAAATTGAAACTTGGGTTTTGAATCAGACATTGAAGCATTAGAGAGATGCAGTTGTTTACAGTGTATGCACATGGGTATACAATAATGCTTAAGAGCGGCTTCCAAAGGAATGCACATTATAAGTTATAATGTAATGATGAGTGGGAAAGACCTTGGGACATGGAGCAAAGAGATGCTAACTAGGGAACCATCAGATAAGAGACAGAATAGCCCGCAGCTGCAGACTGAGCAGAGCAAGTATCTCAGAAGGGACTCTCCATAAGTTCTCAGGCTCTAAAGATGATAGCAAGAGAACTGTACTTTCACACTTGCAAAATTCTATTAACGTAGCTTTACGGTAAAGTAAAATTAGTTTATCTGGTCATGTTCCCTGTCTGGTCTATCAGGTAAGGCTGACAGTTAAGCTATTTACCTACAACCATTTATGCTTTCATAAATGTATAGATAATATCAACAGCATTTAGGCTTATATACAACCCCATAGTGCTTTGCAGCACTGTCTGGGCGGTTTACAATGACAGCAGATTTCCCCAACAATCTGGATTCTCATTTTACCGACCTTTGAAGGATGGAAGATTGAATCAACCTTGAGTCCTGTCAGGATCGAACTCCAGGCTATGGGCAGAGTTTGTCTGTAATGCTGCATTCTAACTACTATGTCATTAGGGCTCTGATATAAATGTATACAAATATCTGATAATCAGAGAAAATGATTTCCTAAACTGAAGTTAAAAACAGTTCCTGTACTAGGAACTTCCCTAAATTTGCACTATCCTCCCTTTCTACCAAGCTAATTGAACAATTTTGCATTTCTAGGTTATGCAGCACACATGGATTGAGGGCAATTCCCCAGCCAAGTGTGATCGATGTCATAAAAGCATCAAATGCTACCAGGGAATTACCGGATTACATTGTGCATGGTGCCAAATCACAGTGAGTACGTGAAGAAAATGTGGTCTTTTTATTTTTAATCAAAAATTATGGAAATCTACTTTAGTCAAGACAGATTGTTACACATTTAAATTAATACATTTTGTGACATGTTTGTAAGGTTCGTCTTCCCTTATCACTGTAGTTATCCCTCCTAATCTCAAAAATAGCCATTATTCAGTAAATTATAGAGAAACCATAAATGCTAAAAATATTGTAGCTCAGCAGTTCATGCCACTATACATCGCCTCTTTTATAACCCTGATTCTGACATATATGAAGTAAATCTTTGTGAAAAGGGAGGTCCACAATGTATTTTTAGAAGGCTTCAGAGGCAAAATTGGCTTTCTCAAGGAACATATCCAAGATTGGATGATAAAAATAATATTACTCACTTTGCAACTATTGTGAACTATTGTAAGCACCTCTGTGGTACAAAAATAAAACTCATAGGATGTATTGCTTTTTTTTATATTTGGAGGCATTTTATTTTTATCGCTATGTGTGGTGAATGGTACTACATGCCTCTTAAGATAGGTATAGAAGTTTACCAGACCTGCAGATATTAAGGCAGGAAGAATAGAGCTGTTTAAAAATATGATTTTATTAATGTTTTTATTTAAACTCTTCTCCTTTTCCAAAGAACTCAGAGCAGTTCTTTGAAGAAACAGCAACAATTTCACAGAATTACAAGCTGTTTACAACAGAAAAGCATAACCTCCCACAGCTCCTCCTAAAAATTAGCAGCAAATTGTAATTTTTAATGTAATAGAGGAGGATACACTGCTGGACAGTTGTAGCTTCCAAGTGATCTGAAAGGCCAACCCATGTAAAATGCATTGACCATGATCAAGGTCTTCCAGTCCAGAAAAGAACACAGTTGGTGCACAACATGGATCTATGCAAAGGTCCCCCTGACCAGAAACAATGATACCAGGAAAATCTCACAAATAGTGCACCAGCTCAATCTGAGGAAGTGTGACCCTTTCCAGAGTCAATGATGATAAATCACCAGGGACCAAAAGCATAGAGCCACTCCATCTTGCCAGGTTTGGGCTGTGGGGTTTTCCCCATCTAGACACTCACAGCCTCCAGACATTTGGTCAGTACAGCAATACCTGCCAAGCCAAGGCTAGAGATTTATAACTGTATCATTTCCCCTCTGCATTTTGGTACAAAAAGTATCACTATTTTCTCATGACTGTTCTGCTTAAGGAATTAACTCTCCCAATAGAAAGCAGTGGCTAAAAGCCATCTTATCAAAGAAACATCAGTTGCTTTGCTAATCTGATTTTATAATTTTCTTGATCAAGTAAAGGAAAAATTTAAAGATCAAATGGCTAAGGATGGAAGCAGGAAAGTAAACATTGGTACATGCTGTTTTCTCTCTTTTTAAAGCTTCACAACAAATGTGCCTCACATGTGAAACCTGAATGTGATGGTGGGCATCTAAAAGACCACATCTTGCTGCCTTCCCAGATCTGCCCAGTTGTCCTGGTAAATGAGTCTACTTGGCACACATCAAATTGTTTTAATGAGTGTTATTTTGAGGTTGGTTAAGGGAATTGGATAATATAGTCTCTTGATCCAAATGATTTTATCAAAGCTGATTTGGTTAATTAGATTAGCCATTCCAAACCTAGTATTCCCCAGTGTATTGGGGAATATACCCTGTGTATTGATTGTGTAACCATAGTTCCCCACAATCTTGTCCACCGTGATCTCAAGCTGGGAAAAGTGCACTAAGGTTCTCATAATAACTATACTGATGGTTCCCAGGACATATGTGGATGTCACAAATATGAATGTCAGTGGGGAGGGGGGATGTTATAGATTAATCACCTTTGATTTTTAAATGAAATAAATCTATGTTAAAGCTTTTATCTCTTTTCACCTATTTTCAAGGCCCAAATTTAATTATTATTCAATCATGTCATTATACAGTGGGGGAGGGGGCAGGGAATCCTGGATTTTTGACCAAGAGTCTTCTGTCTGTCTACTGTATCTGACTATGACTAACGAACAAAATTCTTAAATGGATTAAATAAAAATTATTACGTGTCAACAACATATATCAGAACTTAAATATTAAAAATGGAGTAATTGTTGAATGTATCAAACCAATGCAAAACACATTAAATAATATTTTTCACAAAGAGTCCCCCTTTATGTGGAGAAACTCTAAATATATAAACCAATATGGAACATTTAGGGATGTGGTGGCTCAGTGGCTAAGACACTGAGCTTGTCGATCGAAAGTTCAGCGGTTCGAATCCCTAGTGCCAAGTAACGGGGTGAACTCCCGTTACTTGTCCCAGCTTCTGCCAACCTAGCAGTTCAAAAGCACGTAAAAAATGCAAGTAGAAAAATAAGGACCACCTTTGGTGGGAAGGTAACAGTGTTCCATGCACCTTTGGCATTTAGTCATGCTGGTCACATGACCATTGCGATTTCTTCGGACAGCACTAGCTCTTTGGCATTGAAACAGAGATGAGCACTGCCCCCTAGAGTTGGGAATGACTAGCACATATGTGCAAGGGGAACCTTTACCTTTACCTTTGCTTTATGGAACATTTATGCCTGTTATATAACAGAGGACTGTTTCCTCTGAAGCCGAAGGTACATAGGTATAATAGAGTAAAGCTAACCATGGCCCACAACTTTGTTGAGTATACATTAGTGAAAGAAAGTCACATGAATGTTAAGAAAAGAAAAAACAAAGTAAATAAAGGGCTGAAGTAACTCTTAATTTGGTAATATTAGGCAAAAGGCCAGTAAAAGGGACAATGATGTACAGAATGATTCTACAGAGAAAATGGATAATAAGATTAGATAATTCAATGGAGGTCTTTCCATAGTTATTAATCATGATGGCTTTATGCCTTCTCCAAGATCAGCGACATTATGCTTCAATTAAATCTTGTTTATGGGAATTTTATGGCTACTGCTATGCAGAAGCTACTTTTAGGGTGATATTTTCAGAACTTAATTATAATTTGTAGCAAAATTGCTAGATTATCCAAGATTATTTGGAATTTATAAAATGCATGTCCTTTACCAAATGATAAGGTTTGCACGGTTTGATAGGCAGCATTTTAGTACCCACGTGTTATACAATATCCTTAGTATTTTGTGGTCTTGTTATATATTTTTATACTTAGAATTCCATCATTTCCTCTCTGTTTATGTCATTAGTACTTCTTTGCTATCTATTTTTAAATGTCCATATGCATCTTTGACTCTTCAAAAGGATAGGCAATCCCACTCACGAAGATCAGAGAGTGAATCACCATCCAGTACCACCCCCGAGGATACAAACATGATCTTCAAATACAATACTACCACAGTGGATGGACATGGACTGCAGGTGGGTAGCTGATAGCACCTTTTCTCCCTTGTACATATATAGGTGTATGTATCCATGGAGAAGTACTTTCATCATTGTGAGCAATAGTGGGCCACTTTGGAGAAAAATATACCAGGGCCAGAAAAAAAGAATAACAAGTCATCGTTCCCTTCTCCATTTCCATATAAAAAGTCAAATAGACTGGAAGTTGCATATTTCTTTGCATTGACATTGGAACAGGTTTTGGGAGTTTTTTTGCATTCCTGAAGGCAATTTGATCATTTACATCCATGTTTCTCAGTACTTAGAATTCTCCATCAAGCATGATTGGGGAGTTCTGGGATTTGAAGTCTGCATATCTTAAAGTTGCTGAGATTGAGAAACGCTGGTTAAGGGACAGAAGGAAAACTACATGCCTTATTGCATTTTTTTCTAACACTTTGCTTCCACCTTCCAGCATCTATTTTTTGAGGTACATGTCTCATTCTGCCTAATGGAAGACCTTGCCCCACTCCAGGAATTATGGCTATGCTAAACTATGCATGTGTTAATAGCAGAACATCCATCCCCATAGAATTTCCTCTAATTTAGAATTCAGCATGTCTTCTCTTTGGAAAAAAAAGATTATAATGATATAGAATCAATGCTTGCAAATATTTGATTAGGCTAATATCTGTCGTGCCCTTAAGAATTCAATCACTTGATGTGTATCAAAAATGTGCAGAAGGTCACAAGCCTCCTAAATAAAGATATCCCTTTATTAGTCTGTGTCAAATATACAATTTGTGGCCCAGTGCATAGCAAGATAATATGCAGAAAAGGTGCAAAGAATAGCAGAGTTTGGAGGATCCTAATGTTTCTCCATAGCATTAAATCCTCTTTACCCAACATCTTTCTAGTTAGTTGTTTGACTTCACCTGTAATTCTGCCACATCACTTATTTTTTTTCCTTTCTGCATAATGTTTGCATGTTGTGCAAAGAGTCTACTTGTTTGGTATCCCTGTTGGTTTTCAGATCACGCCTAAGCCAGGAACCCACCCATTGCTGGTATTTGTGAACCCCAAGAGTGGAGGAAGGCAAGGAGAAAGGTATGTTTCCCCCTTCTTTTGGAAAATTGTACATTTCCAAGATTTAAGATTGTGAGGCAATAAATACACCAATAAATTGTTGTAGACAAATAAATCTTTTTCAAACAAATGTTTTATAGCAGATTTTCCCTTGGAGTCAAACTGTAATGTTACTTATAAAATGTAGTTATGATTCCAGGTATTTTTATCATTATTCTTACAAGTGTAAGAGCTCTTACAAGGAGTCCTGGTGGCTCAGTGGTCAGAATGCAGTATTGTAAGCAAACTCTGCCCATAGCCTGGAGTTAGATCCTGACAGGGCTCAAAGTTGACTGAGCCTTCCATCCTTCAGAGATTGGTAAAATGAGGACCCAGATTGTTGGGGGTAATATGCTGATGTTGTAAACTGCCCAGAGAGTGCTGTAAAGCACTATGGGGTGGTATAAAGGTATAAGTGCTATTGCTAAGTCCTATAAGCTTCTGTGAATGTCCTGAAGCAGGAAACTGCTACAGGTTAGCATCAGAATATCAATTTTGAATACAGAATCCAGATTAAATAATTTGCATTTTCAAATAATAGTAAGACAGACTCCAAAGGGGAACTCTGGAGAGCTGCTGCCAGTCAATGTAAAATGTTGGTAAAAAATTGATGTACGTCTAGATGGTTGACCAGGCTAGTTGAGATTATTGGAAGTTGTAGTTCAACATCACCTGGAATTATAAAATTGTAAAACTGGAAGGAGCCATTAAGTGCAATTCCCTGTTCAAATGAAAATGGAAGTATCCAAAATAGTTGGTTGCCAAGCCATTACTTGAACAAATCTAGCAAAGGGGGAGCATACTATTTTCCTTACTAATTGATTCCATTGACAATCTGCCCTTCCTGTTATGAAGCTTTTCTTAACACTCAAGTGGAGTCTACTTTCATATAATTAAAGGCTACAGTTTGTTTTCCTGTTGTACGCATTTCCAGAAAACAAATCTTCACTTTTTTCTGTAAATCTGAAAGCATTATCATGCTTTCCCATTGCCTCCATTCATCTTTTCTTAAGTCCCTGAAGTCCACTTCCCTCAGCCTCTTCTAGGACTTCATAACCTCCTTTCCTAACCTCAATTGATTCTGTACATAGCTTTTTTTTGATGCCATATCTATAAATCAGACTTACTGGCATGTATTCTTCCTTGGTGACCATCCTCCCTTTTTTTTTATGTGGTTCTTTTTTTTACAGATTTTCCACTAAAGATTGTTTTTTGTTTCTTTGTTTGTGCAACCAGGTGCGTTTCTTTTGCTGTGTTCCACTTTTTTTCCTTTGTTTGAGGGGGAGGGAATCCTGTTCTTAGTGAGTCCTGTTTTAGGAATTCCCACCCAATCTTTGAATAATTTTCATTATCGTGTTTCTTCCCACGGAATCCTACTTTTCATTGATTGAATTTATTAATTTCAGTTCCCATTAAAATCAATTACATTACATAGTCCATTACATAGTCATTTTCTCCCATGTTCTTGCTTACTTCCACTTCCTCAACGTAATTATTGTACGGTAGTTACTCTCATAGTAAATGTAGCTGATGCTCTGGTGTTCTTTTCCACTATTAGAAGAAAAAAGTGATCCGCAAAACAATGCAAAAAATAATAATTTGCCTTCACTCTCCATTTTACAGCTGTTATTATTTTTCTTACTTTTAGGGTACATAGGAAATTCCATTACATACTCAATCCCAGACAAGTTTACAACCTGGATCGTGGAGGACCTAATCCTGGGTATTGAAGTTCAAAATATATTTGTTTGTTTGTTTGCCATAATTTAAAATCTTTGGTCCTCTTTCTTACTATTACTCGCTTCCTTTGTGTTGTCTCTGATCTATTCTTCTTATCTCTTCACTTCTTTTTCCTCTTTGCTTCTTTCCTCAGTTCAATTTCCTTTATTTCCTCCTCCTTCCCTACACAAAAGCTTGTTAATATGCCTTAGATTGAGAAACTCAGCCTACTGGTGGTTCTTTAAAGTATGTATATGCTGGGTTGTATTATATTTGCTACATTTGTGTTATTGAGTCAACTGGGTCTCTATAAATTAATGAAACAATACATGCGAATGCTTCATTGCAATACAAAGGATCAATGCAGCAAATGCTATTTGCAGCTGAGATTATTTAGTGCGTTGTTAATGGAATTATATCTAAAATTTATATAGATGCTAAAAAAATTTTTTTTAGCAGGAATAGATAGAAAACAGATCTCGTCCATGAAGTATAGATTGGACTCCAAATTGCATGATTTCTTTGTCAACTAGATTGCACTTAATAATTCACCTGTTCAGTTGAGAATAGCAAAATATTATCTCATTTTTTAATCATGAGGAACACAACTAACATGCTTTTTTGTATGTTCACTTCTGTATACTATTGCAGAATCTGAAAAACAACCATCTAAGTCAGACGTTCCTTAGTCATATACCCTCCAGATATTTCAGATTATAAATTCCAGAATGCACTTGGAAGGTTGGGGAGAATGTGACATTTTTCTTATTGTACAATAAGCATCCGTTTCTAAACTACTTCCTTTTTTTGCCTTCTCTTTTTTCTTAGATTAAATTTTTTCTGTGATACCCCAGACTTTCGTATTTTGGCTTGTGGAGGGGATGGGACAGTTGGATGGATCCTGGACTGCATAGGTAAACGAAGATCTGTCAATAGTTGATAAATGAAATTATCACCAGAAGCATGGGTCAGGTCTAGGGTCACGGCTAGGAGAAGAGAAGGAGAGGCTGAGGTTCTTCTTTCTCATGAATATGTATATCTCTGTCCGGTATAACAAAAGAAACTGTGAATTAAGGAACTCTGATAAGAAAGGCAGATACTTAGCTTCATGTACATTTTGCATCCTTATTATTACCATCCACTTCTTCATAGTTGTTAGGACTTTCTGATAAGGAGCTACAGTTGAACAGATTAAAATCAACAAGCATAGTTTAGATGAAAAAGTAGGTCTAGGTTTTAACCTTCTTTCTATGAGGAGCAGAGAAGGTGGCTATTTATACAACTCGTAATCGATTATATTAACATTCATTGTTGACAATTTAATTTGTAGTATACCACCAGTGTGGTGGTGTCACCTCCTCTCCCCTGCTCTTTTGATATTGGCTATAGCTGTATGTTCTGGCCATCGCATTGAACTTAATAAAGGCTCAGGAAGGACCTGTGGAAAGTAGCTTAGCTACTATTTTGCTTTTGGCCACTCATGGTAAGATTTATCCCCATCTCTCAGAGACTCTAAATTTTTGAAAGATGTCATACCATGGCAATCTTTGTGCCTATCTAGTAACAAAAAACGCACTCCCTTAAAGATGGGGAGAAATCTTGTTGAGGGCCATATGATGATATTTGTAAACCGCTCAGAGAGAGCTATAAAGCACTGTGGAGCAGTATATAAATCTAAGTGCTCTTGCTCTTGATTAAACTGTGGGGGAGGAGTTGATGCAGATGTAGAGGTAAGTGCCTTCCGCCGTGCCCTAAAAACACATTTTTTCCAACAAGCCGGGCTGGCTTAAGAAGAAATTTTAAATATTTTTAATATTTTAATTGGTCTGTGAGTTTTAAATTTTGTAGCCAAATTATATATATATTTTAAATGTCTTAATATTTATATTTTATGTTTTTTATGTCTGGCTGTACACCGCCCTGAGTCCTCAGGGAGAAGGGCGGTATATAAATTGGAAATAAATAAATAAATAAATAAAAGGTTCATCATAATTATATTATACTAATCCCCAACTCATTCCTCCCCCTCCACCATTTCTTCCACTAATAGTGGATTCCCATCAGGGGTGGGTTCCAAATCCCGTTGCTACCGGTTTGCTCATGCATGCGCATGTTTTTGCGCATGCGCAGAAGCATCCAGGTGGGTGGGCAGAGCCTCCTGCCGCCGCCGCTGCCGGTTCTCTCGATCCAGTGTGAACGGGTAGCAACCCACCACTGATTCCCATCCACTGCATCTATCACATTGAGACCAAGTCTTCTAGCCAACTTGCTTCAGGTACATCATGTACTCTCCCTACTGTTGTTGTTTTTTATTTTTAGCCGGTGAACAAAATTCAAGTGAATTCTATCCCTTTGGGAGTTGTTAAGCTTTACTACTCCTGTGAGTTCTCCTCTGGCAGATGTTGCAAAAGAAGGTCATCATACCCAAAGGCCTATCTGTGGGCCTCTGATGGTTGATTATTTTTTTGCAGATAAAATGAACTTAGCAAAGCACCCTCCTGTGGCTATCCTGCCATTGGGAACAGGGAATGATCTTGCCCGCTGCCTCCGATGGGGAGGAGGTAAGTCTCTCAAGTCAGCCCAATGTTTTGGTTCGTTCACTATGATTTCATGTCATGGCTTGTCAATGATTCCTCTTGCTAGCAGTCCCATGTGTTGTTGAAACCTGCCAGCTGTTTTTAATGCCACTAGCCATTTTCCATGCTTTGCTGCTGTTATGAATAAGGGGAAATTTCATGGAAAGGTAAAAGAAAGGTAGCTTCACTTCACCATTCAGAAGATAAATGGAGAAAATTAAACATATTCCCACAATTGAACACCAAGGAGCCAATCAGTTTTCCCTCTCCGATGGGTATGCAAACAGAGGAGAGAGAGCAGGTATTCTTGGGTTTTTGGTTTTTGCGCTTCTCCTTTGATGCCAGCTAATTGCATAGGAAGACAAAGGTTCCAGTTTTGGCAGCTACAGGAGAGGAACTAATGAATCTGGATAAAAAAACTAGATCAGCAAAACTGGTTGTAATACAGATCTGTTGCATTTTGTGGATTGGGCTGTGGGCTGTGTGAACTTTATGACGTATATCTGTGAGGGATCCTGGAGTTTAGAGAACATCTATTTCCTGGGTTAGCAGGAACTGAGATCAACTTATTTAAGAGATAGTTGTTCACTTTTCTTCAATTTCTTCTCTTTTCCATTTGCAACATACATTTCTGGTCTTGTTTTATACAATAAAGATTTAAATTGTTAATGAACCAGTGGTACTGATTCTGGGAAAAAAATCTAAGCTTTGCATACACTTTCCTATCAGGTCACAGTACTAAAAGAAGAGGGTGGCCACTCACCACCTTTCTTGTAAAACAATGGTAGAATTGGTTTTTAAAGTGAGTGGTGCAGTGGTGTGATGGAACTGGCTTGTACTAGTTCACAACAGCTGATTATTAAATTTTTTGGAATTTTATGAGCCAGTTGAATACAGATATGAACTACGATGCAGAGTAGTGGCAGCAATACAGCTGGGATTGTTGATTGTTATACATTTATCAGTACACCAATGGGCTATCACAACTAACATACTTAGTTGGCTCTCCCCTGTGAGACAAGAGTATGGACACCTTGGTGGAAATGAGTGTATGCCGAAGCCGTCATGCCCTGTGTGCATGCACACCCTATTGAAGTACCATTGGAGGCTCTTCACAATCGCTCTTGATCTCCATGATGTGGATGCACATATGATGTACATATTCCATGCAGATATCCCATAATATCCACCATGCAGTCAGCAGCTACTGTATAGCCAACCAATAACTCTATTACCCACAAAATACTGCTTCATAGTTGCAATCTGAACTATCCTGCAATTTAATATTATTATTTGGGCTGGGATTTTAAATGGTCCTTATATGGAATGCGCATTGGTTGCTGGCCAAGAGACCGATACCGATGTTTTTGCCACCAGCAATTAATTTAGAGTTTGGGATGGAATACAAGGCCTCAGACGTCTGCCCCAAATCCCGTTATATTTTTGAGGAGGCTTATGCTACATCAGATTGGTTTCTGCTTTGAATTATACATCATCTTCATTTCTTTTCTGGCTATATATTCCGTACAGCCTGTCACTGCCTGGCCTTCTCTTATTCTATTGCCCCATTAATGCTTGGCAAATTCCACCATAACATTCTGTTCCTCATCACCTGTCAATTTTTATTTTTCTATTCCAAGGCTATGAAGGAGGCAACCTAATAAAAATACTTAAAGATATTGAGCACAGTACTGAGGTAATGCTGGACCGATGGCAAATTGATGTCATTCCCAATGACAAGGAGGAGAATGGAGATCCTGTCCCATACAGCATCATCAACAACTATTTCTCCATAGGAGTAGTAAGCAATCTGTGTTATCTTATTCACGTGGCTTTCTAAATATTTAGGGTTACAATCCTATCATCTTTTACCATGCTGATAAATTTTAAGTCTCAACTATTTCATTTTTTCCCTTCATACTATTCCCAATGCATTGGAGTATCAAGGTCATTAATAAGAACATCATTAATTATGGAAGGACTGCAGTAGAGAATTGATTTGGGAAGCAAAGGGAGGTATAATAGAAGGATCATCTCCACAGTGTATGCGCTTCAGAAGTTTGTGGCATGGCATTCTGCCTGTTTGCTTATGACTATTTTTCGCCAAAATCATTATAGAATAATAAAACAAATAATAACACCATACAAAGTCTATCAGTGACAGCAACATGCCAAATGACACAAGAGGAGAGTTCACCCAAACCTCTGGATAAACAGTTTGGCCTTTAGATGAATTCCATAACTGGAGCACTTGAGACTAAAGGTGTGATAAATGCATATTCTTCAAAAGAGTTTCTTTACTTGATGTTAGTTTCTGGACAAATACATTTGAGGAAGATGAGCAATAAGATACCAACAAGAACCTGAGCCATGTAGCTTGGAGTTTTCTTGCTAGCATAGAAGCTGCCAGTTCTGATCCTTCAAAACTGATATACAGCAATGTTTCTATGGTAGGCTGTACAGTGTTCAGATCTGAAGCAGGAAAGATATTGCAGCTCCAACATGTTCTTCCACTTTATCAGCAACTCCTTAAATAAACTATACTATTTCCTGGATTCACAGGGTACTTCTGCAGAGTCAGGAAATACTTAGAATAACAGAGTTGGAAGGGACCTTGGAGGTCTTCTAGTTCAACCCCCTGCTCAGGCAGAAAACCCTATACCATTTCTGACAAATGGTTGTCCAATCTCTTCTTAAAAACTTCCAGTGTTGGAGCATTCACAACTTCTGGAGGCAAGTTATTCCAATGATTAATTGTTCTAACTGTCACAAAAAATTGTCATTTCTTCTTAATTCTAGGTTGATTCTCTCCTTAATTAGTTTCCACCCATTGCTTCTTGTCCTACCCTCAGGTGCTTTGGAGAATAGCTTGACTCCCTCTTCTTTGTGGCAACCCCTGAGATATTGGAACACTGCTATCATGTCACCTCTAGTCCCTCTTTTCATTAAATTAGACATACCCAATTCCAGCAACCATTATTTATATATTTTGATGATGATCCAAAGAGCCAAGCTGGCACAGTGGTTAGAGTGCAGTACTGCAGGCTACTTCAGCTGACTGTAGTTCGGCAGTTCAAATCTCACCAGCTCAAGGTTGACTCAGCCTTCCATCCTGTCCAAAGTGGCTAAAATGAGGACCCAGATTGTTGGGGGCAATATGCTGATTCTGTAAACAGCTTAGAAAGGGCTGTAAAAGCACTATGAAGTGGTATATAAGTCTAAGTGCTATTGCTATTGCTATCTGGAGGAGAAGTGGTGACAGTACTGCCACAAAAAAAAAACACCTGCTTTGATTCAGCAGACATTATGGAGGCAGCAATAGGATGAAACTCATTTTTCCTGTCCTATAGACAATTCTTTGCCTTTTTAACTCAAACATATATTTATTTATTGTTTATTTATTTATTGGTTTGATTTATATGGCGCCCTTCTCCAGAGACTTAGGGTGGCTTACAATGCCTTCATACTTTTGTATATACTTGCTTAGTAGGGCTTCCCCATCCCCCACCCCCCCAAGCGGGTGTTCTTTTTTATACAAAGTCAGCTTATTGCCCCCACAATCTGGCTCCTCATTTTACCTACCTCAAAAGGATGGAAGGCTGAGGCAACCTTGAGCCTGGTGAGATTTGAACTTGCAGTAATTGCAGGCAGCTGGTGCTACTTAACAGCACTTTAGTCTGCTGCGCCACCAAGGCTTGCATGGCTACCATGCAAGTCCAGAAAAAGCTGTAGCCATTAGCATGTTTTCCATTTTTTATATATATAAATATATATTTTTACTGATTTGCCACTTTCCCTGAAGTTGCCAGTTTCAATCATAGTTGCCGAGCAATTAGTTTCAGTTCTCCGGATCCACAGGATCTAGTAGTTTCACAATTTCATTCCTGCCAGCTTCTCTATTGACTTTGCTGGTTGGAAGCTGGCCAGGAGGGTTGCAAATGGTGATCATGTGACCATAGGACACTGCAACCATCATAATTGCAATCTGCTTGCGAAAAGCATGAATTGCAACTTCAGGAAAGTTGTAATGGCCACAATGTCGAGGATGCATTTATTTAGTGCTGCTCAAAAAGCATCTTTGACCACTACCAACCTTTCTATAGACTAGCAGCAAGCAGAAAGAATAAATATTTCAGAATGAAAATACTCCTTTCCATGCTAATAGGGCAGAGCGTGAAGGCGCATGTCTTCAATTATGTGTTATTTTCTGCCCTATTAGCCGAGCACATCTGTCCAGTTGAATATGCTCTCCTGCTATACTAGTAGCCTTACTTAACTGCATGTATAGCCTTTTAATAATCTTCTATATAATTATATTTTAACTACTTTGCCATTTTGTCCTATTAAACATTCTGTGTGCCTTCATGGTTGATACGGATTTTCATTGATGGAAATTGGTCAAATAATTATTAGTTTATCCCCATGTTGTAGGGTTGCTAGGAAGCCCCTCACAACAGCTGACTAGTTTAATGTTCTGGCATGGTAAAAGAAACAGCTGATGGAAAGGGGGGAGGGAAACACTGAAGCATTTGTTTAGAAATGTTCTTCTGTTATAGTAAGGCTCCATTTATAAATGATTGATGATTGCCATAAATGTGTTACAGACATAAGCAATGTGCCTTACAAATGGCTGTAATTGATGTGCTGACCTTTTAAAATCAATAACACATGATTAATATTACATTAAATTATTTTTCATGCTTTGCAGATATTTAAGAAAATTGACATTGGTGTCCTAGATACTCTGTATCTATAGAGCCACAGTATAAGTCATTATAATCACTGATTTACAGGATATTGAAGAACAAGAAAAGTACATAAACAGGCTGTGTTATTCTGGAATCCCAGCTCTTAACAAGATGCTTTTAAGCATTACCACTGATGATAACAAGCTGTTCTTGAGCCTAGGCTGCCACATGCTGCTTCCCATCTTCTCTCCCTTTATTTTTGGACTCTGAGAAATGTGGGCCAGTAACTATATCACTAACAGGAAGTTTTGGATTACAAATAGATCAGGTCCTGGACTTGCAAAGTCCCTTCCTAGTGACACTTCAATACTCCATCATGAAGCGAGGGATGTGGACTTTGCTAATCCCTGGATGAGGAGGGTGCATTCCACAGGCAATCCAAACCTCAATGCTGAAAGAAAGCTCTTTGCATTGCTGTTTGTGATTTGAAAACAGTTTAAACTTTATGCTTTCTTAAACAGAGTGAGGATAAGAACACAATTGTCAGCAAAGCAAAGAATGGCCAAAGGTATCCAATACAAGACTATTTTGTTAATGATTCTTAAGGGTTTGTTTGTTTTTTAAGCTGGATATTTTGCCTTCTGTATTCTACCGTAGAAGTGCAAAACAGATATTAGCCTTCCCCAATTAGGCCAATGTATCTAAAAGGGCATCACATTGGAAGAAGTCATTAGACTAGGAGAAACCGTACCTTTTTCACTGAAAAGCATTCAAATTTGCTGGTATTTTATACTTTGCATTGTAAAATGGTAGAAAACACAAGAATGCCTACATTCAGCTTAGGACACCCTCTATACAAGGATTCCACACGTTTCAAACCTAGTGCTCAATCTCTGTGATCCTTCAACACTGACAGTGATTGACAGATGAGTCAACTTACTTCTAGCTGTGCTTTGGCAGGAAGCACTCTTAAAGCAAGTTTCTTTTTTTATTTTTTGCTTGACTGGAACTCTAGGGAGAACTTATGGCAGTCTAGTTTCTCATGGGAGAAACACTTGCATAACCCCATCTTCCAGCTCAAGGCATCCTCTCCCACTTCCCCACAGAAGATCAGCCACCAAAGTATCTTGCCAAGGTTCTCTTTGAAAAGCAGTAAAATGATAAGTCTTTGGCAGATTGCATTCCCTTCCCAGAGATAGCACTTTTAATTTTTTTAGAAATTATAGGGAAATGCAATTGCCCCTGAAATCCAATCCCCAGAGGCCTTGGCTTTTTCTTCAGCACTCTATTATTTTATGTGCATTTTTGTTGGTTCCCAAAACTATTTGATTAACATATAAGTTATTTAAATAACTAAATGAAAATGGGGGTAAGAAATGCAAAGTGCAAACTAGAGTAATGTGAAAGTGCTTGAAAACAGACATTATTCTGGTATGGTAACTTTAAGAAGCTTGTGGAGAAATGTAACATCAACCCTAGTTGTAATAATTGTGCGGAGGCACAATATAAGGAGTACAGTTCAAATCTTTAAGTTCTAGTGTTAAGAATTCTTGAAAAACTGGCTGTACTTTATAAAAGGCTTCATTTGCTTCCCTTTATTCTTTTTATAGGATGCATCCATTGCACATAGATTCCATTTGATGAGGGAAAAGCATCCTGAAAAATTCAATAGCAGGTAAATATCAGCCTCTCACCCCCTCGTACAATTCTTTTTTCTTTTGTACTAGTTATAAGGTTTCTACAGTCAGACCAAATTACTTGCTTGAGCCCTCCCTAGTGTGTGCACCTTCTATCTAAATGTGTGGGTTTTGATTCAATTGGCTTGGACCACATGTCTGGAAAGGGGAAAAAGCTGCTTTAGTTTTTTTGGTCAAACATGGACAAAGGATGGAACACCCTTTAGTGGAAATCATTGTCTGATAGTGTAAAATATTTTATTGTACTTACAATCTGATACTTTGGCCTTGGTGGCGCAGCAGACTAAAATGCTGTTAAGCACCAGCTGCTTGCAATTACTGCAAGTTCAAATCTCACCAGGCTCAAGGTTGACTCAGCCTTCCATCCTTTCGAGGTAGGTAAAATGAGGACCCGGATTGTGGGGACAATAAGCTGACTTTGTATTAAAAAAAACACCGCTTAGGTGGGGCCAAAAGCCCTATTAAGCAGGAATATAAAAAAGTATGAAGGCTATTGCTTAACACATTGTAAGCCGCCCTGAGTCTCCGGAGAAGGGCAGCATATAAATCAAACCAATAAATAAATAAATAAATACATTTTTGTTTTGGCCATTGCAGAGCTATATTTGAGCCTTAGGTGGGCAGACTTCAAGTTTTAAAAAGCCCTATACTCTAAAGAATGGGTTGGCAGGAAGAAATAAATAAGGGAAATGGTGCATGTCATAGAAATAGCCATTTACGTCACATTGTCCACCTGTTAAGAATCGGCCCACACATAGGCCAAGGCTTGGGTATGTACATGTTTCATTCATTTTTAACTATTTACAAGAAAAACAGTGTAAAAATTCCAGCTTCTACTGTTGATTAAAGTGAATGATGATATTGGTTCTCTTGAGTTGTGTCATACCTTACTGTCTGGGTCAGAGATGGGTCTCTTGGGGAAAAAATTGTGGCTCTGAAATGATGAGGGTGCTAAATCCTAATTGTGATAACAATTATAAAAAAAATAATAAAGATTTCCCTCCCCAATCTCAGAAGAAAATATAAGTGTTTTTTTGACAGGTTTGATTTTGACAGTGATCACAACTCTTAGCACAGATCCACATTTTCTGCTTGGTCCGGTGCCAATATAGGCCATTCACTGTTTCCTGAGTGCAGATATGCATGACTTCGGCTGCCTCCTACTCCCAGCCACCTCCAATGCACTTCACAGCCATGTTTTTTAGCTTCAGTTTAAAACTGCTGTTTTGCAACGTGAGCCACATTAAGCTCTTCAGAGCAGATGGTCTGCAGTGACTTCTTCCATTCTACTAGCAGACCCAGCACAGATTAGATGTAGTACCTGGCACATCTCTTTCCTTCTGGGGCTGGTTCCTGCCCTGGATGGTCATTTTGTCTTTGGTTGTTGGCTACTGGTCAACAGATGCTGTTCTTGTTACAATCTTAGGATTGATCCAGAAATGGCATATTACATCAGTCAGCTATCTTCAACCTAGGAAGCTCATGCTCCACTCAGCCTTTCTTTCGTTCAGTGGGCAGCTTTCTTGTTTTTGCCAGGTTTGGTAGAGCCTCCTCTTCTTACTTTCTCACCTCCTGCCCTCACTTTTGCAAAGCTTCTCTTCCTTTCCTGTTTCCCCCCCCTCCCCTTTTACATATTTAAGATGCAACATAAGAACTTTTCTACTTTGTTTCCATAAATCTGAACAATTCCTCCTGCCTAACACATTTTCCATAAATCTATAGAGCAGTGATGGCTAACCTTTTTGCCATTGCGTGCCAAAAGCGGGGGGAGCATGTGGGATTGTGGGTGCGTGTGCCCACATCCATAATTCAATGTGCCCCGCCCTCCTGCGCATGCGCACGTGATCCCCCTCACTTCCCCCTGCTTTTGGCATGCGATGGCATGGTGGGCCTGATAGGCCCATTTTTCCCCTCCTCAGGCTTTCTAGGAGCCTGGGGAGGGCAAAAACAGCCTTCCTCATCCCCCCCGGAGGTCTTCTGGAGGCCGGAAACAGCCAGTTTCCCGACTTCCGGTGGGACCGGAAGGCCTGAAAATCAGTTGGCTGGTGCACGCATGCCCGCTGGAGCTGAGCTAGGGCAACACTCGCGTGCCCACCAATATGGCTCCGCGTGCCATAGGTTCGCCATCATGGCTATAGAGGAATGGAAGGACAACCAATTTTTATTTCATTGATTGATTGATTATTTGCCCATTTGAGCTACTGTTTTGCTTCTGACTGAGGTTTTACTCCACATTCAACTGGATTTATTGTCAATTGGGGATAATGTCATGGCACTTGTCATCTTTAAGATAAAAAGTATTACTGAAATAAACTTACGTTATTTATATAAAATCCTGAAGCAAAATGATCTCAAAAAAATATGCAGTATTCTAAGATTTGGAACTCTTAACATTTGGCAATTCTGATTATTTTAGGTTTTGCTTGGAAAGCTCCTAGAATTTGGCTGTAGATCCAGTTCCATTCATTCACGCTTCATAATTATATATAAATTCCAGAACCAGCAGAAACAGGCAATAAAGGCAAAACAGAATATCAGGTTGGAACTAGCTCATGTTTCACATGTAGATTCATGAGAAATAGTCCTGGCTTGCTTTCATTAAAAAAAGCAAAACTCACTTACTAATGTCTATACAAGAGATATTCAGGAAAACTTTACAAAAATTATTGTATTCAAACATTTCTCTAAGAATTAATAGACCTTCAGCAAACAGTCTTCCTTCTGTATCCTTCATTCTTTATCTTATAATGCATCTTAAGGATAGGCTAGGAATACAGAATGGAAACTGTAAAAGTAATCCCATGCTTCAACCATGCAAAATGAATAATGTTTGGGCTTTCAGATGTTGGATTATAGTTTTTGCTGAAATTGTAATGGATATATGGCAACAGTTGATTTATTTGGCATGTACACACATATCTGACACGTATACTCACAAATTAGCCTAATATGAGTTTAGATAATCTCATAACCTGTTTGCCACAATTATGCACTCGGATATTTATTGTCAAGAGAGATAATTAGCTTCTCTCGCTTCCGTATAGCTTCAATATTTCACAGATTTAAAAATAAAGATTTGCTGCCTGTGATAATTCTGGTGAGTTTACATATTTATAATCCAGAGGAACTGAATCAAAGCATTCAGAAGCATTTTCAGGTGTATAGGAAATAGGCAGCATATATAGTTTATAGGAATAGGAAATGTGAAATAAATATATCTGAAAATCCAGTGTAATGTGGTGTTCACCAGGTTGGATTTTGTTTAACCTGTTCACAGTTGGGGGTACTGTATTATAGAAGCTTTGAAATTTTATAGCACTGTTCAAACATCAGAAGGACTGTCACATAGAGTTGAACAAGATAAGATATAATTAATTAATTATATCTTATTAATTAATTAATTTTCAATCAGTACGTGAAATTTAGAACTTGGAATATAGCTGATAGAAGTCTTGGAAGTATCATGGACTAAAATAGCAATTAACAACTTATTCACCTAATTTTTTTTATCACATTCCTTCTTCGCTACAAAATTCTTGGACTTCTTCCAGCTTTCTGACCTCTTATGAAGTCCTTGTCATTCCGTTCAACTTAAATCAAATATTTACCTTATTACGCCTTCCTGACACTTATTTGTGGCCTACACTGGTTAACCATCGACTTGTCCTCAAAATTCATGAACACGCATGTACAGTTTTGGTCCAGCAGTAATCTAAGAAAAATAAAGTATGTGGAATGAGCAGAGGGGTGGACAAGATTGTTCTACTTGTTCATTTTCCAAAGTTGGAAACCTAGGATTCTTTGGACGATTTTCAAGGGATCCTTAGTGGGGAAGCCTTACTCATACACTGGCCTTGCATAGGTGGGATTCCAGATGACATCCTTGAGAAGAGAAAACGGGGTGTGCAGAATCAGGGAAATAGAGTAGAGTAGATGGATTGTCAAATGTGTAGTGTGGCTTCAGTGTGAATAGTGAGATGATACATTACATTTTCAAATGGCTTGAAAAATTGAAAAACATAATCTGAGAATTTCTAGAACAGAGCCATTTAGTTTGCTGAGCAAAAGCACCAAGCTGTCTTATGTCATTGTTAGTGTTTCAAAATTCCTGTTGTTTAATCTGATATATATTCCATTAGGTGGGATGAACTCTGACTTTTTTCCTGACAGAGCTCAAACCAAGCTGCCTTCCTAAAAAAAACCAATGGGCTTGTCACCTTGCTATTCAAGGAAGTGTATTCCAATAGGGCACAGTACAGTGAGATGTGTACAATACTTCAAGACTTCCCTATTTAGTTCTGGAGATGATTTTACACCTACAGGTGGCTACGCGCCAAACAGCTGCTGTTCCTGTCTTTATAGCATTACGCCAGTCTTTAAACCTTTGGATGGTTTCTGAGGATCTAGTTGAAACTTTTTCATACAAGGAATAGCGCACAGAAGGAGAGTCACTTCCTGTAAACAAACTCTATTAAATTACCATGTTCCTTAGACAGCAATGAAGTCAACTTAGGCCAAAGAGGGGCCAGCAAATATGTATTAGAAAAGGAGGGTGGATGCAGGCATATTTCTGTCCTAAATTATGAAGGGGCAGTAGAAGCATACTGCCTTCTCAAATTGAAGTAAAAATGGTTTTCCTTCTAAACTGCCTGCTGCCACCACTTACTCCTGATTCTACCATCATAATCAAAAATAATCATGTTAGAAATACTGAATTGAGAAAGAATCTTAAAAGTGGAGGACGGAAGAGTTTATATAGTATTTTATTTTAAATTTGGGGTTTTTGAATGAGGGTTTCCTTTTGTTGTTGTTGTTGTTGTTTTTTTGTTTTAAATGAAAGAAGTTATAAAATATTTTGTTAAATTGTATAGACCTAATAATTTAAGTATCAATTAGCTAAATTGAGTAATGATAGGTTTGATTAGGTAATACTTAATTGTTTTATTAACTGCTGTAATTATAAATGGATATTAATTTTGTTGAATTAGATGGAATAAGGAGAAAGAAGACTTGCTTTCCTTTTATCTATTTGTTTAATGATTATGATTATGATAAGTGTGAAATGGAGTTTAATTTAGAGAAGAGCTGTATTTTATCTTGTATTTGCTCTGGGAAGTCGGGGGGGTGGTTGGGGAGGGGGGAGAAAATGTATGTAAAATTTTTAAAACTTTTTCAATAAAAAAAAATAGAGAAAGAATCCAATTTCCTCAACTGGCCTTACAAAGCTGTTTTAGTATATTTTTATATTTTAAATTATATTTTTTAAAAAATCTGTCCCATTCAGAGGAAAGATACTTCCTCTGAATTATTTTAAATTAAAACTAGAATGAGGCAGTTTAGTTGACTCTACTCCAAAGACTTAATTGGCTATGATTATATGCAAGTAAGGGAAAAAAGCTTCCTCAGAATTACTGTAGGTTAAAAACATTAGTGTAGTAGATAGCTATAGTCAAGAAATTTTTAAAAAATTGATAGACTTAGGTCAGGGATTCTCATATAATGGATTATTCCCCCTACTCCACATGTACATACATGTGATTTCATGAACAAAATTAAGGAGGGTTACAATTTATGGGTGCCCAGAAGGTTTAAAGGCAAGTAGGCATGGAACATAGCATCTACAGATGGTAAGGGAGGATCCTGCAAGAATAGAGGATAGTACAAGACAAGTACAAGCAGGCAAAGCATGCCGTTTTATGGGGGTAGCCTGACCAGCTATTGTGCAACAGAGGCTGGTTGCCTTTCCTAAGAGCAAGGCTTGTAGCAGCAGCAGCTTTCCCACCAATCAACTTCCTTCCAATATAAGAAGACATTCAGTTTCCATCATCAACAGTCAGCTGACTGGAGATAATGGGATTTGGATGATGGATTTACAGTGTCACACTACCTATTCTGCCTATTTTGAAACCAGTTTTAGACTGATTGTGAGATATTGGGAACTGGAAACTTGTGGAAGCATCCTTATTTTTGTTTACTTTCTATAAGCTCTTTGGACTGCTAAAATATGGGATAAATCAGGGGTGGTATTCATTTACCTTCACTACTGGTTTGCAAATGGGAGTGCGCGCACACACACACACGCTAGCTCACGCGCACCTCCTCCATGCATGCGCAGAGCCTTCTGCGCATGTGCAGAGGGTCAAAAACGGGGCATGATGACATCCGGGCACATGGGCAGAGCCTCCCACCGCTGGCGCTACCAGATCGCGCGATCCGGATAGAGACAGCTGAATTTCACCACTGGGGTAAATCCTGTGATACAAACAATATGTACGTGCATCAATGTATCATAGAATAATATGGCATCTCATCCCGAGTTGAAATTTGGTTCTGAACATAGCAGCTATTCTATTAAGAAAATATATTTCTGTCTTCAGAATTTACAAAACAAAATAACAATGCAAACAATATTTTTTAAAATTAACAAAATAATTTTTGAATCCCTAATGATACCTTAATATCAGAGTAAAGCATTTGGCCAGGTGGGATTAAATAATTCTTGGGGTGTAAAACCAACTGTCTCTTTTGATTGAACAGACGGAAATGTCTTATTCATTTCCTCTTTGTTTTTCCAGTTTCTGCTAAAGCCTGTGGGAATATGTGCATTCTTACTGAAGGTTTATCTAGATTAATTGTCAGATAGGAGATTTTTACATTTTGTTAAATTTGTAACTGCAGATGGAATTTTCTCGTAAATAAATTTTATTGAAAAGGGAAAAGTGTAAAAAAATAATTGGTGAACTGAAATATTCCATCACCTAGTGCTGTTGTGATGCAATTCCATAAATTGCCTAATTTTCTAGGATATTTTTTTTTACTCATTATCATTTCCCAGTCATATTGTGGTAGCTCATAATAGACTGCAAACTTTGTGGCTGCTAGCAAGGGAGCATGTATAGATAAAGTATCATGTGAATGTATCACTCCAGAATGCTCTTCCTTTTTTGTTTTTCTCTGTCAGAATGAAGAATAAATTGTGGTATTTTGAATTCGGCACAACAGAAACATTTTCAGCCACTTGCAAGAAACTTCATGACTATGTAGAGATTGAGGTGAGTCTCCCCAAACCCTCAAAGTCTTAATTTTCTGTAGAAGGTGTATTATGATTATATCAATGATTTCTTAGAAACGTGTTCTTATATTTCATTAAAATATTAAACATACTGTAGACTATTGAAGATTCTAGAAAAATCAGGGTCAAGCTTGTAAAGTAAGAATTTCCATGGTTTATTGGAAAATTATTTCTGGCAAATTTATGGTTTATTTTTCCCTCCTTCTTTAACTTCAGACTGCATTCCATCTCTGGAGTCATTAAAACTTTACTCAAAAAAATTAGGCTGTAACAGCTCTGTGCTGCTTACAGGTTAGAATTTTAAAAAATAAATTAAAATGATTTAATTTAATAGATACATATTCAAAAGCTCAAGTAGTGGTGTTCAATGAATATATTTTATTCATGAGTAGACTTGCCAAGGTTTATGGCAATAATTGTTGCCATAAACCTTGGCAAGTCTACTCATGAATAAAATATATTCAATGAAAATAATTGATTCAAAAGACTAGCATTGGTTTAGTCTTTATGTAACCAACATAGCACTATCTCTGGAGCCAGACGTGTTTTGCTCAGTTTACCCTGATGCTATTAAACCCAGCCACATCCTTCAAGACAGTATCTATGGGACCTTTCCATTCTTTCAATAAATGTTTTTGTTTTTGAAAATAATACCAATTCCAATACAAGAATCTCCGCCCCCCATCCCCCATTTTTTAAAAAACCTTCAGTATCTCCTCATCTGAAACAGTGATTTTAAAATCTGGATCACGAATAATAGAAAATTCACGATATATATTTATGGACATTTCACTTACTGACTTTTAGTTGACTGTTTAGTAGAACAGTGTAGGGGGTAGAGGAGGAGGAGCAGGAGGAAGAAGAGGAGGAAGAGCAGCAGGAGGAGGCAGGCAAAGAAAAAGCCACCCTATCTGCCGTTCTACTGAAGATTGCCACTTGATGAGAAAGGGCCTCTGTGCTCTCCTAATTGCCCCTGGACTGCTGGGTGTACAAGAGAGAAAAGAAGAGGAAGATGAGGGAGCACTGGCCATTTTTCCCAATCGGTGATTAGCAGAATCCAAAGTGCAGGATGGAGACAGGAAAAAGCTTCACCAAAAGACTTGCCTGATGGGACAATTTTTTTTTGAGGTTTATCACTTCTATAGCCTTCACAAGCACAATGCTCATCTCTTTATTTTTTTAGTGCTTTGTTCATGACCTTGATTCTGACCCACAATGATAGAATCGAACAAGATTCTAGATTCCACACATCTGAATGCTTTCCAATTAACAATATATCTCCCATGGTTCCCGCATTGTTAGCATGTTGACAGAAGTTTTTTCCCCCCACAAACAGCTGGCAGCTGCAGCTGAGCTTTTAGTGACATCTCCATCCACTGAAACATTTTAAGATGTTTTGCAGGGAAAGAGTAGGTACATTTATAGTTGAGAAAGCTTCTGTTTGGAAATAGATGTCCAAAACACAGTTCAGTGGAAGAAAAAAAAACATAGATGTGGAGCAGTATTTTATAAATATACAACATATTCCTGTTTTATGGATTCCCTTTGAGTATATTTGTTGGCATGGACATCTGGGTGTTTCATCTTTGAAGCCAGTTTTGGGAGAACAGAATTATGCCCTTATAGTACACTTCAGGGCCCGACTAAAATTAAGTTTGCTGTGAATGTTTGTAAATTCTGTGATTGCCTACTACCACCTTCCAGCTACATGGAAACAGCCTCTAATTAGGAAATGTGTGGTTCACCAGCAGTTACTAAGAAGTCAATCATTTCATAGTTTGTACTTGAGATTTTATGTGGTGTGTATTTTCCATAACCATTTCCACTCCTCAACCTCATCCAAACCATCCTCTTTTTAAGGACTGAGAGCTATACTTTCCGTACCTGTAGTCTGAAAACATAAATGCAATGTTTGTTAATTATTCACTAAAACTAGAAAATGGAATTGTCAGTCAAAGCCCATGCCTTGCCCTGCTTCTTCAGTCTGCTGTGATCACCTCCATTCAGTTCTTATGACAAGTGAGGTCAGGCATCCTCATTCAAGGGCCAACACGGGGACAGCTCCCATCAGCTGTCCAAGAAATCATTTCAGAAGATCTGAGCTCAGTTGGCTTCTCTAATTGCTTCCTAATTGTGTAAATGATCCTGGTCCTACTATCTTTGCTGTAACTATAGTTTTGCATGCCAGCGTGACCTCAAGTCTGGATATGGATACCTTTAAGAAACACATTGCATTTCCAGACCACACCAAAAAGAAGCCAAGTGGACCCAGAGTTCATTGGTGGTTTCTTCGTACATCTCTTTCTGTTCCCCATTCCTATTTTCACAGTATCTTTCAAAAATGCCAGTGAAAGAGATATAAGCCTATTGTTATGGCCTGCCAGCAGCCTGTGAAGCTGGCAGCAGAGTCAGACAGTGAGGAGGCTGGGGAGGAATATGGGCCAGTCCTGGAGTCCGGAGAAGGGCTCTGCATTGGAGGCAGAGATAGGGCCAGGGCCATCTGGGAGTTATGTGCAGACTCTGGAACCTCTAGAGTCAGACATCAGAGAGGCAGAGGAACAGGGGGAGCCTGTTCCTAGTGTGCACATGCACAGAGCTGCAGGAAGGCAAGAACAGTTAAAACAAAAGGGACAACCTGGGAGTAAGGCTTGGAGATGATTGGCTCCTCCCATAAGACATAAAGTAAGAGCAAAGGCACGTGGGCCTTTGCAGGAAGCAACATTGTGTATGGTATCGGTTTGTACTTTGAAGCTCCATTTTTGAGTCTCTGTGTGGCCTTGCCAAGATAATTGCCAATTAGGTCTTTGGCAGCGTGTCAAAGAAGATAAAGGTGGGTGTTTACCAGTCTTATCCGAAGGACTGTGGCAGACTTCTGTTGGACTATTTATAAACTCTTGGTGATTCAGCACGTGCTGTGAATGAAAGGAATTCACAGCCATTAAAATAAAAACAGGGGGTTTTGGGACTAACTGTGTGTTTTTTACTATATCAGGAAGCCTAGGTCAGAACACCTATTTACTCCAACCTGCTCTTTTTCCTTTCATTCATGACCAAAGCTTGTGGCTCTGGATAATTATTTCAAATTCTTTGTAGACTATCATTATGTTCAAAAGGATTCTTCCTTTAGCCTCTGTAGATGCTGGTGCGTGTTTAAGACATCTATTCTTATTTTCTAAGGTTACACACAGCAATGGCCTTTTGATTTTATTGCAGCCAGCACCTTAAGGGGCTAATAATAGCCAGGGAAGGAGAGAAAAGCTTTTTAGAGGAAATTGGAACTCATCCAGACCCAGATCAGGAATAAGTTTCAGTTGATTGCTGTCAAAAAGAGTAAATGACATAACATATACTTCTCCTCAGCTGTCTCAGATGTTTTAGCTGGCTATATCCCTTGCTCATTCATCACTCCCCAGCTTTCTTCCTTCCAGCACTAGTCTAGCCTATCCCTTTGAGTACAGGATGTTTAAATAAAAAAGAACCAGCAAGGAAAGACATTCTTGGTATCTCTGAAGAACTTTTTCCATTGTCCAGCTATTCTTAAAATATGAGAAGGTTTGTGTTTAGTTTGGTATGGTATTTCAGCAAACACTACTATTACCTCCCACGTCCAGTTCACCTAGTACATCTATAAAATAGATGCAGACTTAAAATGGCATTTGGCATTTTCCCCTAGCCATCAATTGCTGAGATTGTATTTAGTCTGTGAATCAGTGCAACTCCTAAAACCTTCCCATGCGAATTCATGCCTGAGAGGCTGAAGTCAGACATGGAATATTCAGATAGCACATTTTTCCAGAAACATTTCAAACAAGCTAAGTAGGCAAATGATTAGCCCTTGGATTCAAAACAGCTTAGTACCACACCTGACTTCAGTTTATGATTTAGTCAAGCAGCATATTAAATAATGAAATAAAAGTGAATGTCGTTTCTTTGAGTAGTAATTAGGACCACCCTCTATATATCGCCAGTGAGCAGGTAGGATAAAGCCGCTGTCGCAAGTAGCCCTGACAGTGATATAATGTTTCCAATATCATTAGGCAGCTGAATAGCAGTTGCCAAGAACACGTCATCAGCATCATTGGATTTCAGTCTGTTTGTGGGCTTTCCATGGGTCCTTGGTTGGGAACAGAATGCTACACACAAAAGGGTTTACACTGATCCACTATTGCTTTTATTGTATTTGTTTTGGGTTTAGCACCGATAGTGAGAAAAATACTTTACCTGTATTTGTTCAACCTTTGACAGATTCCACATTGCACAACAATTCATCTGTCATACAAAAAAAAAACAACCCCTAAGTGTATCCTCTCCCAGTATTTGCTGAAAAATACTGTTGTGTGAAAAAAAATAACTTAGTTTCTCAGTCCTGGATCTTTCTGCAAATATGTTCAGGATATTGTAGTTCGAGGGCTGCAAAGTGTTAATCTAACAGCATTTTAAGATGAAAGCAACAGTTTGCCCTCCTTTTGGCTCCAGGCATCTGTCATGAGCACAGGAGAAATGGCAGTTTTGTTTTGGAAATTGGCATCAGTTACGGTTGTAGTCGCTTAGAAATAAAGTTGTTTTTTTGCCCAGCTGCAAATGTCTACTTCCAGTCTTCCTGCCAACAACCCATCAGCTGCCCCTTCTCAAAGAGGCCATTGTACCACATTGGCACAGAGACAAAGCAGGGTTAAAGAGGAAAACACAGTTGCTGGCCATTAGATGCTCATTCCTCTGCTGGGTGAATATATGGCGTCCATATCACCTTCTGCAGCCTGCCAGGATTTTGCTACCCAGACAGCACAGGAGAGGCTCATTGGCAATGTCCCCAAGCAAAACAACGAAGCAGAACTGAACACAGACCAAAGAACAGCATTTGCAACCCTTAGATAAATATCAAAAGACTTGTGTGCAGACCAAAGTAATTGTTTTTCAATTATAGCTTTTGCCAAACATGTCATTATGTTGCTTTAGATTGCTCTTTACAAAAAAAACCCACCCTATTTACACCTTGTTTCCAATAATTTCTAGTTTCAGTTAGAGGGAGAGGGGACAACCACACAGCTAAATGGATTCACATATGAAGCTTGATAGTTTTTAAATGTGATATAAATTATTATTTCTGTGTTCAGCTGACTATTAGTAAACTCTTTGTTTCTGCCACCCACAGCTGCTTGCAAAATGGTCACATTATTTACTGTCTTCATTCTCTGCTTATTGTCAGAAAATAATACACAATATGCAAAACAGCAATATTCATAGGTGAGAAAGGCTCACAAAATTAATAAGATCTACAGGCATCTGATCTTGAATACATTAGGCATTGTCTTGGATGTATATACCTATGTTGGCTGCTTAGATGGTATTTTTTCATCAAGGAGGTCACCAGATTGGGAAAGACTGGGCAACTATACTGAAGCTTAAAGTAATCTTTACTAGATTACTTAGACTTTATTCATATTACTTCTGATAATGTTTAGGCCACACTTTAAAGTGTTCAGAATATTTAGTTGTATAGGCCCCTTGTTCACAGATCAAAAGTTTCATTCACATCTACCAAACTGTCCAGACTTGTGCATGAGAAACAAGAAATATACTGCAAGGTTTCTGCTTCAAAAATGTCCCCCATTAAACAGCATGTTTGTGGTACATTTAGACTCTGGTTAAAATGGTCGTAAGTATGTAAATAAGTGAATAAGACATTGTTTAGATAATACTGCTCCTTCTGACTCTGCTGAAAGGGGTTCTAGCCATCTACGCTTGAATTTTGAACCAATAACAATAAGCATCACAGCTTATTGTTTAGTATTATTGTAATGAATGTGAATCTTAATAATTTTGTTTCATTGGTTTTATAACAATTAGAAGTCAATTGGATATTTAGAAAGGTGGAATAGAAATATTTAAATAGTTCATGACACAGCTTAATAGATAATTCTAAATATATTTCATAAAACCACTCTCTCATCTTTTCCTCCCTCTGCATCAGTGTGATGGAACAGTTTTGGATCTGACTAGCACTTCATTGGAAGGAATTGCAGTCCTCAACATTCCCAGCATGTATGGTGGCTCCAATCTCTGGGGGGAAACCAAGAAACAGCGCAGCTATAACCGCATGAGCAAGAAAATACCTGAAAAGTTGCAATCCTCAGTGGTTACTGATGCCAAGGAGCTCAAGTTTTGTGTCCAAGGTGAGGTGGCTTAGAATTTTGAATATGGTAAAAGTAGCACGTAGGAAGTTGCAGATATTTAGGAGTTATCATCCGTATACTGTATATCTATAGTGGCCACACAAAAAGAGTATCTCCTGCGTTCAATGCCTGACAAGTTGGAAGAACCAAAAAATAAGGTTTCTTAAGGGCATACAGTTTTATGAAAAATAACAACCTATTACATCTGTGAAAATGAAGACTAAAAACCAGGATTTGTGTGTCTATAGTCATTTAAGAATTGAAAAAAGCCATTCCAACTGCTTGTTTAGTACCAGAACATGCTCAAATTAAAGCATATCTCAGATATGGCTTAGCTTTCATTTGAACACACTGGGTGAAGAGGAATCCAATTTTCTGGATAACTGGCTGAACTGTTAAGATCTTTTTTTCTAAACATTCAGTCTGGAATCTGTTTTTATGATTGCGGACAATGTTCTCTGGAATGGTAGAAAACAGAACCTGATCTTCTTCTATGTAGCAGTTTTCTCCCATTTTTTTCAAGGTTAAACATTCCCAATTCCTTCAATCTTTCTTAAATCTCTGCCCCTCCTTGGAGATCTTTTCTGGGTTTGTCGTAGTTTAATTAAATCTTTCCTAAAGTACAATATCTAGAACTGGCTACAATACTTGAGATGGGATATGACAAAAAGAAATTAAGTGATTTCCTATGATTTGGAAACAATACTTCTGCTGAAGCAGCATAAAATTGCATTTGGCTTTTTTGAAAGCAACATCACACTGCTGACTCATATTCAATTTGTGATCAGCTACAGTTCCAAAATCTTTTTCACAAATGCTTTTGCCAAGTCAGGTACACATGTGCAGCTGATTGCTTGCTAAGTGAAAAATCCTGCATGTGTTCCTGTTAAATTTCATTCTGTTATTTTAGGTACAGTTCTCTAACATAAAAATAATTGTTAAAGTTATTTATAAAATCTTTACGGTATGAACTATCCTGCCTGACATTGCAATATTTGCAGATTTGATAAATATTCTACCCAAACTCATGGGGTGACGTTGGACCACAGCCCAAACTACCACCAGGCTGTTTTGTGTGAAATTGTAAGAGCAGAAAGTGCGGTAAATACTGTCTTGAATGCCTAAATTAAAGGTAGGGTAGAAATCAAATAGCAATAGCACTTAGACTTATATACCCCTTCACAGTGTTGTCCTTTAAAATATTGGATATATGCTCAAGTTCATATCTTGGAAATCTGTTGGCTTTGGCTGCTTTAGCTTGATTGTGAACAGCTCACAATCTATTCTACATGGCCCCATCCATGTTTTTGCTACTATAATTGAGCTCTTTCACCTTGTTGTACCAATAATATAGTGAAACTGATTTATGAGCGCCCCATCTGGTGATGCCTGTGTATGTAGGTGTTTTGAAATTTTAAAAATGTGTTAGCATTGAAAAAATTACTGAATCAGAAGAAAGCGATAAATCATTCTCCTGCTTTATTTCTGTGTCTTAGGCCAGTCAGTCCAACTTTGTTTTCCTCCTTACTATTTCAAACTTTGGCATTTCAGTTTCCAACCGCAAACAGTACATCTTTCAAAAAGACAAGCTGACCATAATGACTGACTGGGAATTTGGGGAGATATGTCCCAAATCATCTGAGGGGTGTACCAAGCTGCGGGAAAGGTGGTAAAGGAGTTGGATCAGGCAGGCAAAGGCTGAAGGGATGGCATGAGACCAGGCAGGACACACCCTGACAGTTAGCCAGTTTGCCTATTGACATTCTCACACACAATTTCCAAAGGGATTTAATTCACAATTCTAAATTATCTCTAAATGTAGCCAACATTGCTACCTTCCAGCTGCGCATGTAAGAAAGAATTCCCAGGACAAAGGGCACCTGCTTTCTCCGTAGGCGAAAGCTTGTTTTGTAAGAATTCTATAAGTACCAGTTTCTTTTTCATTTTTTTATTTTAATTCTGCTGAAGAAACTGCTGTGTGCTACCTTCTTTCAATTCACTTTACTTGTCCTGCTCAAAACGTTCCTTCAGGATGCTTGTTCATTGCTTATACAGGTAGTCCTTGAGTTACAAATGTAATGGAGTCTACGCATTCCATTTGTAACCCGAGGATTTGTGGGAGTGAATTGTATACCTTGAATGGGATCAATCCATCCCTTCACCCACTCATTCACTAATCGCAGGCGAGGCTCATTAAGTGCACATGAGGTATTTCAGGGTGGGGAAGGCCATGGGGGGGCCTAGTGATGGAACAGGCCACCTGCCTAAGACCACCCAAGGCCTTCCCGACCCCCTGAAATACTTCATGCTCCCCACTATTTCCCACACACCCAACCTGCCACACCGGGTCACTTAACTTGTGAAGATCTAGCAAGCAGTCTCCTTACCAATCTCTCAGCCGCCTGCGCCCCTCCAATGCTCCGTTTGGGCATCCGCAGGTCTTGCCTGGCACGTTGCTGGCCGCAATGGAACTCCTGAAGGACGGATCTGCCCCTCCAATGCTCCATTCGGGCCTCCACAGGCCTCCCCCGGCCCGTTGCAGGCGAAAATGGAGCTTCTGGAGGGTGGATTTGCTGGAGAGGAGACTGCTTGCTAGATCTTCACAAGGTAAGTGACCCAGCATGGCAGGTAGGGTGTGGGAGGGGGAAGCAATTGTGGGGAGCATGAAGCCCAAACGGAGCATCAGAGGGGCAGATCCGTCCCTCAGAAGCTCCATTTCAGCCTGCAATGTGCCGGGTGAGGTCCCTGGAGGCTCAAACGGAGCATCGGAGGGGCGGAGCCACCCCTCAGAAGTTCCATTTTGGTTGGCAAAGTTCCAAACAAATGTTGCAGATCCTCTGCAGTTGTTTGTAAGGGCGAACAACTGCCATGGTGCTGCAAGATTCGCAGTTTCAGAACTTGTTCGCAAATGCTAGGAGGCGCTTATCACGTAACTTCGAATGTTCACTAAGGGAACACTCATAACCCGGGGATTACCTGTATTACAAACTATTCAAGCCTTTCCAAGTGAGCCTGGGTTGAAGGGTACACTACCCTTTGACTTGGGTTCATCTCTGACATGCTATATTGTTTTCGGTAATCCCTCCGGAGTCCAGACCTTCGATGAGAATGCATTGATTTCAGGATAGAGCGGGAACTTATGATATATTCCAAAGGAGTATTTTACAGGCAGCAGTTATTTTCAAGTTTATCATTAATGTAAGATTCATTAGAGGTTGCCCATTTAATCCTCCCAATGCCATTCCCTCCCCCAATTCCTTGCCAGCTTTACAGAAAATGGATCTTGCAAAGTAATGAAATATTAAAGGCCTTCAGCTAATCACAGTGTTGGCACAGCAATACCAAACTACTGGAAACAAAAGGTACATTCTCTGTCATGGAGAATCATGGATCACCTTGTGAGATTTTTCTGAAATGCTCTTCCGATGAGAGCACTTGCCTGAAAATAAGAAAATTCTAAGAATATCCTCGTGGGAGACCATGGAGAGGATTGGAAAGAGCTTGGCAGAACAGGTGTTACTTAGGCAGAACAGAATGACTAATTAAGAGGATGCTTTAATGCCATTACAGGCTACAGCACAAACAGGAAAAAGAAAGCTGCTGGGGTGGTGAAATAGCACTCTTTCCAGAATATTCCCTTCTGACTAATGCATGAGGCTCTCCAAGTAGAGAGGCCTGAGCCGGGATGAGTACTGCAGCAAATCTGTAGGCATTTACAGCACAATCCTCAAAAAAAAAAAAGCCATTGGGCATAATCTTCATTGGGAACAATGCAGGGCAATTTTGAAATACCTTCTCACTAATGGCTGCCTCAGTTGCAATGGGTAGCTTTCTAAAGACTACAGCTTCAATAATCAATAAGCAGAAAGTTGCCAATATCTGATCTGTGGACCATATCTACCCCACTCCCACTCTGCAAGGTTCCCAGCCTACAATTGTTCCTCTTCACTAGTTTTCTTGTGGAATGAGACAGATGGGTTCATGCATAGCAGCAATGGTCAGTTTACAGGTTACCTTTGTAACACATGCCGAGATGATAATGGTTAACCAGCTTGAAAACTAATAATCAGGTATGTCAGGACAAGGTTTATAGGGAGGAACAGTTTCTTAATACTATCAATTATTACTTTTTGCAGTGGCTACTTCTATAGGACAACACAAATAGGGATTATTTAAAAACTAATCTCGAATTAGGTGGAGGATTTAACAGTACAATTTTACATGAGCCATCACTAACCTAATCCTCAGAACAACACATCTTGTTGTTCCCCAAATAGGCATGTTACAGCAGGGCTTTATAGGATTTTACATAGAAATAGATCTGAATCACAATTTCATTTTTTCTTTTGGGAAAGGAAAACAATTGTATAGGAAACACACTCCAGATTCAGATTCACCCATGGCATAAAGACATCTCACAAATCATTTTTAGAGGATGTGTTTTTATGATGCAGCTTTTGATTATCTCCAGTCTACCCATAGAGGCACCCTAAATTGTTCCTTAGCTATTCCAGTTTTAAAGTAGTAGTATTTTCTGCCTTTTCCCAACACATCCGGATTTAAGAAAAATCTGCAATGGCTCATTCACAAATCTGGTGATAATGCAGTCAGAAGCTGGCATCTTCAGAGTTCCTATTGTCCAATTAAGGTTGCCACAAGCTTATGTCTTCGTCTCTGGTCAAGGCACTACCCTCCCTGGCCATCTTGGTTTCGGCTGCAGGAATCCCTGATTTCTGTAGAAGCATAAACAGAGGAATAGAATCAAGATCACGTGATGTGTTAATACCACATTATAATGCCTTGGTAAGGCCACACTTAGAATACTGCATCCAATTTTGGTCGCCACAATGTAAAAAAGATGTTGAGACTCTAGAAAGAGTGCAGAGAAGAGCAACAAAGATGATTAGGGGACTCTAGGATAAAACCAGTGGTGAGATTCAAGTAATTTAACGACCGGTTCTCTGCCCTAATGATTTCTTCCAACAACCAATTTGCCAAACTGCTCAGAAAGTTAACAACCGGTTTTCCCGAAGTGGTGCAAACTGTCTGAATCCCACCACTGGATAAAACATATAAAGAACAATTGCTGGAACCGGATATGTCTAGTCTTATGAAAAGAAGGACTAGGGGTGACATGATAGCAGTGTTCCAATATCTCAGGGGTTGCCACAAAGAAGAGGGAGTCAAGCTATTCTCCAAAGCACCTGAGGGTAGAACAAGAAGCAATGGGTGGAAACTAATCAAGGAGAGAAGCAACTTAGAACTAAGGAGAAATTTCCTGACAGTTCGAACAATTGATCAGTGGAACAACTTGCCTCCAGAAGTTATAAATGCTCTAACACTGGAAGTTTTTAAGATGAGATTAGATAACCATTTGTCTGAAGTGAGTAGGGTTTCCTGTCTAAGCAGGGGGTTGGACTAGAAGACCTCTAAGGTCCCTTCCAACTCTGTTATTCTATTCTATTCTATTCTATTCTATTCTATTCTATTCTATTCTATCTGCCTATGTACCGTAATACCTAACTCACATTTCACAAAACATAGCATGGCTTCCTTATGCACACTGATATATATCAGCCATTTTGTAGATCACTAGATCTATCCTACTATTGAATATTTGTTCAAAAGTTTTACAAAGATCAGTAAGCCTGCTTATGAATAAAAATGGGATCTGCTAATTGTTTAAACGGAGAGGTATATATTGCTGATTCTACTGGAGTTTGCTAAAGCTTTCTGCTGCTTCTGCTGACAAGGATTTAGCATGGCTTGCTTTCTGCTGCTTCTATTATTTTAGGAGTGAGGCAACATTATTGTCTTGCTCTGGTGCCATTTTGCATATTCCACTGGATGATCTGGATGCTGCTATGTCCATTCACTTTCCCCCATAGGTCTTACCAATTTGGAAGCTGGAGGGAAATTGATAAGAGTTGTGCTAGTTTCCCTTTCTATCCCAAGTGACAGGAAGCTGGTAAATCTCTCTATAAGCTTACCAGACTTCTAGAAGACTGGCAAGCTTTTGTCCAAAAATAACCCAGCTGACAAGTTAAGGATGGGCCAGGATGAGGCAGAAGGGACCTTAGTGTGCTGTGTAAGCTCCTTCCTCCAGACCAGCAACCTGTTGAACTGTGTTCTGAAATAGCTCTAAGTGATCTGTCACTCAGACAACGTGAATACAGCTAAAGCCTCTGCCTAACTTGCCCCATTACACTTTCAGGAGAATGGCTGGGGGCTGTTTTTCTGACTATCTACTGATGCTGAGAGGTGGTAGAAATAACACCAAAGAAATCTACTAAATCTTGCCTTTAATTTGTCTCATGGCAAGGATGTAAGAAGCACTGACAAGCATTCTTGTTGATGTAAATTAGAGTTCAGCTATCATGGCAACACATATTATGCTGGCTTGTTTCTCTGATAACTCAGGGACTGGAGCAGGGCTGGGTTCTAAAATTTTTTACTACCGGTTCTGTGGGCATGGCTTATTTTGTGGGCATGGCTTGGAGGTCATGTGACTGGGTGGGCGTGGCTAGCTGGTCATGTGACCAGGTGGCCGTGGCTATGTGTATAGGGACTAGTCAGAAGGCTGAAAAAAGTCATTTCTGACAGGTCCTCGCACTTTTGACTGGTCCTCACATTTATGACCATCCTCACATTTATGCCCATGCAGCATTCTTAACAACCATGTCACTCATTTCACAACTGCTTCTCTTCACCATGGTGACAAAATAGGGCAAAAATGTAAAATGTGAGGACAGTCGTAAATTTGAGGACTGGTCAAAAGTGCAAGGACCAATCAAAAATAACTTTTTCAGCCCTCTGAGTAGTCCATATGCACAAAAG